>PVJC01002934.1:0-74573 GCA_004026665.1 Murina feae
GGGGCTTTAAACCCAAAGTGAGAGAGGGCGGGGGGGGGGGGGGGGGGGGGGGGGGGGGGGGGGGGGGTGCTATGCTCGGCTGGAAAGCAGAGCCTCAGGGAGCCAGTTGGGGACAGAGATGGACCAGGTGACTGACTGCAGGGAGCAGGTTTCTGATTTGGCCTGGCTCCGAGCCAGTCTTTCACTTCTTGCCCAGGGGCGTGCAGTTGTGTTTGCTTGCTCTTCGCCAGGGCTCTGTCCCAACCTGCTGAGCCCTGCTGAGTGCTGTTGGGCACCATCTCTGTGGTTAGAGAAAAGCTCCCTGGTCAGACTGCAGACACAGCTGTGCAGTCAGCTGCCGGGGAGCAGCAGGGCCCAGGCCGCCCGCCTCCCAGCCTGGCCGCAGGTGCACCGCCTCCAGGCGCACGGGCTTCGCATCAGGTCAACCTGTCATCAGTCAGTTTCCCTCTCCTGGACGGAGGCTGCCCTGGAGGAGGTCCTTTTGTCCCCTGCCTGGACTTCCGCCACACTTCTCGCTGGTCCCTCTGTCTCGGACTCCTTCCTCTACTCAGCTGTCAGAGAAAGCTATTCAAAACGCAGAGCTGACCTTGCGTCACCCACCTGCTGATACTCTCAGTGTGGTTGGTATACAGCCCTCCGGAGCCCCGCCTGTGGCCATCGGCCCAGCCTCCCCAGCCTCCCTGCCTTGGGCACACACTCCACACTTAAGCAGTGACCCTAAAATGCTCCCCAGCCTTTTTCCTGGCAAACCCCTACTATTCTTTCTTCAAGACTCAGTGTAAGCCTCGCCTTCTCTCAATACATCCTCTTCCCCTCTCAGAGGTCCCGCTCTCAGCATCATAGGCCTCCGCCACCGCACTTGCTACACTGCACTGAATGACCTGCCTGTCTGTCCCCTGCTCTCAGCGTACTTCCTGGAATGGTAGCAAGGGTTTGGTAAATACTTACTCCCTTGAACTTATGGATAGTGATCTTCCTGCCAGGGAGATCTTGGGAGGTCTGGAGAGGGAGCTGTGACCGCAGCGGGTGCCTGGCTGAGGGCTACTTGGTCAGCTCCAGGCGTCACGTGCCTCTGGACCAGCTGTGAAACAGGTCTGTGGACCTGAGCTTGAGGCAGGTTTGTTCGGCCTCCTGTTCACAGCTGCTCGGCTGCTCTGCAGGATGGCCCAGCTTGCTTGGCACACGGGGAAAGCACACTGGCCTCTCCCCTCGCCTGGGTGGGAGGCTGCTGCATGCAGTTGCAAGGGGTGTGCGCTGCTCAGTTCCAGGGAGCACCCCACCGCTCCGAGGCTGTTTTGTTAAGCCGTCGAGGAATTAAAGATGGAGCTAAATGGAAATTATCCAGGCTTTATTAGGAGGGACGGGCCCATGGCTCCCCGGGAAGGGAAGGAAGGAGAGCCATGAGGCCGCACTTGAACCGAACTGGGCCGCTGTTTTTAAGGCCTGCGGGTAAGCGGGGAGAGGGGTTGGACAGGAGGAAGTGGTCTTTGAAATGTATGGAGCTTCCACCCCCCGGGGTGCTTCGGAGGCCGGGAGCTATGGATGCCAGGATATTGCCCTTAAAGGTCGGGCGGTCAGGCCGCACCTGGCTGGGGGTGGAGGGGAAATGGTTTATGGCTTTCTCCGGCGGGTGGACGCTCGGACATCTCGGACGGAGGCTATGGTGATGTGCCCCGAGGTGGCCTGCCTGGGTGAGGCTGACTGCCCACAAAACAGAGGGCCGTTTTGTGCTCCGGCTCCAGCCTGTTGCTAGTGAACTGGGGGAGCAGGGCTCTGTGACCCGGGGGCTGGTTTCTCTGAGGAAGAACCCTGGAGGACCCAGGCTGGCTAGTTCTCAGGGGCCGTTTTTTTTCCTGGAGGATTTCTCTTCATTCTCCTCTTTCTCTTTCTGGCTAGGTGAGGCTGAACTAAAAAGCAGCATCGCCATCAGCAGCAGCTGTATCTATGGAACACTTCCTTTGGGTCGGTAGAACTCTGGGGAGGTGGCACTGGGGCGGTGGCCCCTGGCTTAGAGAGGCTTGGAGCCCGGTTGAGCAGTTGATGGCACAGGCAGCTAACAGAACCCGATGGGCTTTGTGCCTGAGTCCCCTGCGAGTGGTGTAACGGGGCCTCTGACATCAGGCTTCTCGGAGGAGCGGGAGCGGGAGAGCCGACGTGGGTCAGGGGCCTGTCGTCCCTGCTCTAGCCCAGGATCGGTGTGGCAGTTGCTGGTTGATCTCCGCACCCTGTCCCCCTTCTCTTTGTGAGCTACTGTCGTCAGGGTTCCCTTAAGAGCTTCCCCTGCCTCCGCCTCCCGTCCTCCAGCCCAGAGTGGACTTGCTGTAGCAGCAACGGCCTGGGTGTCTGCTTCTTAGATGCAGAGCTGCCCTTTCTCTCGCTGAAGTGGGTGGTGCAGGGAGGGGTTCCCGCAGAACTCGGGGTCAGAGGACCCTCTGTGCTTTCTTTCCAGGGCCTCACACAGGAGGGAGCGTGTTTGCTTAATTGTGGTTTCCAGGGAGCAGGGCCTTGTGGAGAGCTGAGGGGAGCACGACTTGGGAGCAGGGGACAGCCAGGAATCTCTCTCCTTGCAGTTTGCAAAGGCTGCCGCAGACTCGGAGGCAGTGGCCAGAAGCTGCTCAGAAGCTGATCCTTCCCCCTGGCTTGCCTCAAGGAGACTTCCTGCCCTTAACCTCTGGACTGCTGGCCCCTCCTTTTCTTTCCCACTCAGCCGTGGGTTTGGAGGGGCCCCTCAGGGAGCTGGCCTAGAGAAGGGGGAGGGGAGAGGCTGGCTGGAATCTTCCCTTCCCTGCAGCTTGAGATGGTATGTGTCCTCTAGGAACCTCAGGCCCTGGAGAAACAGGCTCGAGCTCAGGCCACGCTCCATGTCATTGGTCTGTTAGGCTGCTTCCTCTCCCTTGGGTGGTGCAGCCCTATCCAAAGGGTGGCTTGGACATGGGCAGAGAAGTTTCCCATACAGTCCCAGGGCCTTTTGCCCTGCCTCACCCGGGGAAGTGCTGACAGCTTCCTGTATGTCCAATTCGGGGTCTCAGAGAGATGCTGCTTGGGGAGGCGCTGCGGTGGTAGCCCCAGGTCACTGCCCCGCTTTCCGCCTGGTGGCCTCCCAGGCCCCGCAGCTCTTTGGCAGGTGTGTCTGAATGCCCGGGCGCTCATCAGCTGCTGGCACTGGATGGCACTGCTGGGGTCCCAGCGCCAGCTGGTGGGCAGGTGTTGGGTCCCAGGTGTGGGACTCCTCCGAGGCCCTTCTCTGGGGCTGACTCTTCCCTCTTCCGCTGGATTCTTCTGCTCGCTCGCCCCCGGGCCCCTGCTCTGCCCTCCTGGAAGCCACTGCTTCAGACTTCTCGTCCTTCCTTCTCCTGCAGGATGTGCTGCTATTAATAACCTGAAAGGCCCTCTGCCCTGCTTCCCGCAGCTCTGATGGTGGAGAGCTGTTGTTGGCTTGGCTCCACGCTGGGAGTCTCGGTGATTTGGGGGAGCCCTCATGATGGCAGGCTCTCCACATGGGGCTCCTACCCTTCCCCAGTGACGTGGGCCAAGGAAAGGTAGTCTGGGATCCTTCCCAGGTGCGCCTTGATGCCTGCAGTTGCCCTGACAACAGCAGCGGCGTCCTACAGTTCCTCCCTGCCGCCCACCCCTTGGCTGCACGTGGCCTCTGCTCATCGCCCCTCTGCTCGCCCCACAGTGGCCTCCTCTGAGGAATGGGCCAACCTCTGGGGCATCTGGCGGAGCATCTACAAACTTTCTCCTCTCAACCCCCTCTCTCCTCCCTCCCTCTCCCTCCTCCCAGGCTGCTGTGCATCCTGCCTCCTCCTCTTCCCTCCCTCAGTCTGCAGCGTGACTGGAAATAGGTTGAGTTAATCAGCAGATTGGAGCTCCACTGGGCCGCACGCGCGGTCGCTGCAGCGCCAGCTCCTCGCTCACACACTCTCTAGCTTTCCCCTTTCTTCTCTCTCTCTCTCTCTCTCTCTCTCTCTCTCTCTGAGGCTGGTGTTGGAACTTCTGTAGCTGACTCCTCGTGGCTCATGCTCTTTAAGCAGGCAGAGCTATGGATGCCCCTTCAGGGCAAGCGCAACAAAGTGAGTATGCCAGCGTGGGTTCATATTTCTGTTCCAAATGCCTGTTCCCTGCTTTGCGCGAGAGGCTTTGGGGTAAGGGTGGCCACAAACCTGGATGCCGCCAGAGGCAGCTCGGATTACTAGGGAGCTAGGACCATGGAAGGGGGCTGGGAATGGGAGCCAGAAAGCCAGTGTGTTTTAGCATCTGTCAGCCAGCTCCCAAGTCACCCAGAGAGCCGAGTTTCTCAGTGGGACATCAGTCTCCTGGGTGCTCGCACCTGGGTCTCCATGCACAGCTGGCAGGAAGCTCTGGGTCTGGTCCTCCTCGGAGCCAGTAAGGGCGCTTTTCTCACTGGTTCAGATGGGTCACTGAGACAGGGGCAACCAGAGGTGGGTCTTAGTGGCTGCAAGTGGGAGAAGATGGTGAAGGTGCCAAGGTCAGCCTGAGCCTGGAGAGTGAGGAAGGGGAGGGAGCTGAGGCTTTGATTGGCCTGGTTATAGGCAGAGTTGATTCGCGTCTGGCCAACTCAGAAGAGATTTATCACAACTGCTAAAAACACCCTGGTGTCTGGTGGTTGAATCTCTGTTTCAGTGACTCAGGCTTTATGTGGCCTCCAGCTTTGGGTCCCTTCCCCACCTTCATTGGCCACGAAGGCTGTGACGGTGGGGACCTGGCACAGGGGCCGGCCAGTTCTAATGAGCAGTTATCCACTGTTGCTAAGGCCAAGGGTCAAGGGATAAATCCATAACCTGTCTACCTGGGCCGAGGGCTGTGATGCTGCTTGCTCTCAAACAGGTGCAGTAGGAAGGCAAAGAGCAGCTGTGCTCACAGGTCTCAGAGGATCCCCAAAGGACAGGAGTACGGGGGTGGGGGTGGGGGGCGGGTAAGAGGGGGAATTTGGGGGCTCTGGCTCTAGGCCGCCAGAGAAACCTGAGGAGGGCGGCGCAGGAGAGCACAGGTGTGCTGGCTCCTTAGGCTGACCGGACGCTCAGCTCTGGGCTCTGCAGAGCTGGTCCTGTTTAGCAGCAGATTCCGTGTCGTTCTGATGGATAGTTCTTTTAGCACCTGCTGCTCCCAAACCCCTGTCTCCCTTGGGTGATGGATCAGAGAGAAGCAGCCCAGCGCGTGATGGAGGTTTGCTTCCAGACTCTCCTGATCTGGGCTCCTAGGGCCTCAGGTTGCTTTCTCTTGGGTCCAGTTGAGCCCCGAGGAGTTAAACTAGTGGGACTAGGGTGGTTCTACCTGCAAAGCATCAGGGTAAGCAGAGAAGCGGGGCCTCGCCCCCTCTGGTGGAGAGGCTTTGTGTAGCCATGGCTCTTGCCCCAGGGACTTCTCTGGAGGCGCCTGGTGGTGGGGGTTTGGGGTTTCTGAGCATCTGTGAAGCCAGAAGTGCCTTGGGGGGGGGGCAGGTTTTCCACCCCCTCTGGGCCCTGGCAGGCAAGAGAAGCCAACCTCAGAGTGCATGTGGACGCCTCGGGTCCTTATTCTCAAACAGACCAGACCCATCCTCGCAGTCTCCCTGCTGGTGCCCAGCCTAACTCATGCTTTGAAGAGGGTTGGCAGAGCCCCCTTGCCCACCAGCCCTTCCCAAATTTCCCTGGGAAAGGGTGAAGGTCTTCCACCAAGGTCTTCCTCAGTCTTGGCACTCGCACCGTGAGGGAGAAAAGCAGGGTCGTGAAAGAAACACTGACTTTTTCCGGGACTGGGCCCCTCCTGCCGGGGACCTGGGATGGGTGAGTGTTACCAGTGGGTCGGGTAAGCGAGGCTGGGCATGGAGAGTAGGCTGGCTCAGCAGGCTGTGTCCTTGCCCAGGGCCAGCCTGTACGGGCAAGCATTTTTGGGGGCGGCATGTAATTACAAAACGACTTATTTTTCCCTGCCGCACTGTCTCTAATCATTAGTCTGGAGTCGGTGCCCCTGGCCAGACACAACATGCGGGGGTGGACGTGCGCAGTCAGCTCTGCAGGCACCCTCCCGCCTGCACTGGCCCTGCCCCGAGCATCTGCCATCCTGGGGCCCATCCCTCCTGCACCCAGACCTGGACTGCAGCAGTCCTCAGGTGCTAGGAACCTGGGGCAGAGAGAGAGAGAGCTGGGCAGGGGAGGAGGAGGCCCTGGGTTTGGGGTGGCTGGAATAGGCCGCAGGTGTCAGGACAGCCACACAAGCAGAGGGTGATTGCTGCGTGTCCAGCTTCTAAAGCCTGGCTAGAGGAGGGACACTGCCCAGGTTCGCAGGCGGCTCCTCTTGGCCTTTCCCTGCCTCCCCAGCCTGGTCCTCACTGCAGACCCAGCAGCACCCCACGTGGGATTTGGGGATTTGTGGGGGCCTGTCCTTTCTCCTCCCCACTCCCTGTCTTGGTGGTGTGCAGTCCTGTTACCTCTGCAGGCCAGACCTCCCCTGCTTCCAGGCCATTTCTGGAAGCCTGGCGGAGGCAGAAACCTCCTAGGAAGCTGATAGTTACCCAGGCTGGGGTGCGGCCCCTGCCCCGAGGGCTGCTTCTTCCTGAGCTCAAATAAGCAGTTGTCCCCTCAGGGAAGAAGCAGCCCTCATCTTCATAATCCCCCAAAGCCACAGTGAGAGTGGGGTTAGCTGAGCCCTAGGCAAGGGTTTGGGAAGTCTTTGGCCAGGCTCCAACTGGGGCCGTCCTCATCCCTCAGGCCCAGGAAGCTGGCAATAGGCCAGGTGGGGGCTCCACTCTGCAGCAGGAAATGGCCCCAGTTCAGCATCCTCTTCTCATCCTAGAGATTTGTGTCCTGTGAGGAGCGAGGCTGCCAACTCGGAGATGGGCAGGAGGAGAAAATCCAGAACGTTAGTGGGCAAAGCCAGGGCAGACCCAGGAGGGCAGATGGGGTGATAGGCATGGAGGTGGAGGGCAATAGGCTGAGGCAGCCAGGGCGTCACCAGCTGGGCGACGTTGGTCGGGCTCAGTAGATGACCCCAAGTCCCGTTCCTGGTGCTCCAGGCCTAGGGCCCCTCTCGCTGGGCACTCGTCCTGGTAGAAGCTCAAGGTGCTGCTCTTCAGGTGGCCTTGAGATAGACTCACAGCTCCTCCAATCACTGCCTTTCCTGGGGAAGTTGGGTTTTGTTCCTAGGACTTGCCCCCCTCCCAGCTGGGGAACTGCATCGGAGTCTACCTGGGGCAGGCCTCACCCCCAGGAGTTTTGATTCAGTAGGTCTAGGGTGGGACCTGGACATCCACGTTTTTAAAAACTCCAGGTGTTTCTGATACAGATTCTGGATTGACAGCTCCTGAGAAGGTATCATTGGGATCTGTGTGAAGCTACCTATGTGTGCATTCATTCATTCATTCATCATTCACCATTCACTCAGCAAGTATGCACTGAGCCACCCTGTGTGCTGGGCACTGTCCATCATCCTTGGAGAGAGGAGAGGAGGCATAGCTGGTTCTAGGTCCCTTCTTGGGCACAGCTGCCTTTTTCCCCGAAATTGTGTCCTTCCTGGTGTGTCGCAATCCCCTCTTTTTATGAAATGGTGGTTACAGAAGATGGTTTTTTCCCCCTAAATTTTCCTCTAGGAACAATGAAGTGCTAGTATCTCCCTGTTAGTCCCCCCTCCCCTCCCCCCCGCCCCCCATATAATGGAATCTGAAATGACAGTGGTGAGGTAGACAGGGAGGTCAGCAGTGACAGCATCTGAGTGGGCTGGGCAGTGCTGGTGGCAATGGGGTGAAAATCAAGGTGGGTCAGAAAGCGCTGAGTATGGGGAGTTTTGTCTCAAACTTGGCTTTGAAGAGCAGGAGGCTGTGTACTTGACTGTCCTTTAGTTTAGTGGAGATTGGAACATGCTTACACCCCCGAGGGAAGGGCTAGTGGAGGAAGAGGGGAGGATTCGGGAGGAGGGAGGTGGGGCCTGGGAAAGGGGAGACCTGGGGGGCCATGCTGAGCCTGGCTTCCCTGCAGGGCGAGCCCCCCTTGGCCCTGGGCCTGTCCACGTGGAAGGCCCTCAGCATCCTGAAGGAACAGCTGGAGGCGGTGCTGGAGGGACACCTGAGGGAGCAGAAGAAGTGTCTCACCTGGAAGGTAGGCTGAGCCTGGAGGGGATGGCAGAGAAGCCTGGAGTCCATTCTCAGGGCCCTGGGGCCCCACCGAGGCATCAGGAAAATCCGAAAGTAGTCGGGCTTCCTTCCAGAGCGATGTCCTGACCCCTCCTGCTGCAGGAGCCCAACTGGCTGGACCCCAGCCAAGACCAAAATGAGAAGGCAGAGGCAGCCATGGGCTGGGTCGGTGGGTGTGAGGGGAAGGCGGCCTCTTCCCGCAACCTTGTCCTGGCCTCTCTCACCCTTTGTCCCCCCCCCTCCCCCTCCCCCTCCCCCTCCCGCCAGGAGATATGGAGGAGCAGCTTCCTGCATCACAGTAACCGCTGCTCCTGTCTCCACTGGCCCGGTGCCTCGCTCATGCTGCTGGCGGTGCTGCTGCTGCTGGGCTGCTACGGAGGCCAACCAGCCGGCAGGTACGTGGCTCCTGCCCAGCCTCTCCTACCCTGGGCTCTGGGCCTTCCTTCTCCTGCCGTCCCACCTATGACATCCCAGAGGAGATGGGCTGTTCCCCCGAAGCTGCCCCCACAGCTGGCCCCTGAGTTGTTGAGGGATCCTAATCCCTTGGCTAGTTGGTGGCGGAACCAGGCTCGACACTCTTGCAGGGGGACTGGGTGGGCTGTGCTGGTGGAGTCCAGGGCCCTGTGTTGGCTGGGCTGGTGCGAGTCGCTCTCACCTTCCCACCAGCCACGGGGTGGAGCTGGTGAACGCCTCGGTGCTGCTTCTCTTGCTGCTTCTCAACCTCATCCTCATCGCACGGCAAGATCGGCTGAAACGTCGGGAGGTGGAGTGGAGGCTCCGAGGGATCATCGACCAGATCCAAGGTGAGACCAAGGGTCAGGCGAAAGGTGCTTTGTGATGGGTCAGAGAAAGGACTTCCCTCCTGAGCCCCAGCACATGGGCATTGCCTCTGGCCAGCACTCCAGGGCTCTGGGCATCAAGTGAGTTAGCAAAATGCCCTGCACTCTTTTGAACAGGACAGTGTGGGGTGGTTGTGGGTGCCCAGGCAGTAACCCAGGCAGGCAGGGAGGCTAATAGCAGCCAGCTGGCTTGCAGGCTTGCTGTCTGTTGGGAGACTGACAGGGAAGACCCTCTCCCTTGCAGAAAGACAGTTAGATTTTCTCTCCCAAGTCGGCCCTGTCTGCTGGTTCTGGGCTGGGGGAGGTGGGATAATGGACCAGAGAAGCCCGAGAATTGGGGCTGGGAAGCGAGCCGGGAACTCAGGGTGGGGCAGCCTAGTTCCTAAAGGAGAAGGGAACTGCACAGGCAGGTGGGTTCCTGCTTATCCTGCCGCTCGGCCAGTGCTTCTGTAGCCTGGGCCGTGGATGAGGACGGCATCGAGCTCTTGGAGACAGTGGGTCCTGCTTCCCCGGAGTGTGTGGTCTTGTAAGGGAACAGTATCTCCACTCCTGAGACCTTCCTCTCCTGGGCAGTGGGGGTCGCAGGCCTGATGAGAACGTGATGTGATTCCCTCATTGCAGCCTTGTAGGCCCTGGGAGTACAGCGGGGACCAGGAAAGATGGGCCCAGCTCCTGGGGAGCTAGTCCTTGCTCAGGAACCCTCAGTGGCTCCCTCTTGTTTATCAAAGCCGTTATCAGTGGCTCCCCAGAGCCTCTGGCACAAACTCTGACCTTTTTCTCCAGCCTCTTCTTTTGCTCCTCATCCTCACATTAAAACCACTCCCCCTCCCCACTTCCCAGCCCACTGAGGACTTCCCTGCTCCAATGCCTTTGTCCTGCTGTCCCTTGCCCGGCATGCTTTTCCCTCATAGTCTCCGGCAGACAGAAACCTTGCCATCTTCAAGGCCCATCCTCAGTGCTCCCTCTTCCATGAAGCCACCTCTGATTGCCCCAGCTCTGTGTTCCTGCAGCTCCGGGACCTTCCCTAATACCCTTAGCCCATGTGTTTGCCTTGTTCGGAGTTATCTGCTCGTGTCTCACTCCTCCTCTTAGGTGGTGGCTCCTTAAGGCAGGGACTGTGGTGTCCTCACCTTTGGCCTTTGCACGGGGCCAGCACACCCTCAGCAATGGTTGTGAACTGTATCTGAAGGGAACAAGGAAACAGAGATAAGAGCTTCAGTGTTCAGAGGAGGTGGAAGTGCCTGGGCTGAGTGGTTGGGAAAGGCTTCAGCCTTGAAAGAGGGGAGGTGTTGGAAAGGATGTGGGATTTCAGAGAGAGGCTTCACGGGCAGGCTAAGCTCCATGGTGTGTGCTGGATCTGGCTGGTGCCCTGGGTGAGGGGGTCTCCCTCTTTCCATTCAGATGCCCTCAAGGATGGCAAGGAGATCAAGTGGCCAGATGCTGTGTACCCCGACCTCCACATGCCCTTTGCGCCGTCCTGGTCCCTGCACTGGGCCTACCGAGATGGACATCTGGTCAACCTGCCAGTTAGCCTGTTGGTAGAAGGAGACATCATAGCTCTGAGGCCCGGCCAAGAGTCATTCGCCTCTCTGAGGGGGATCAAGGTAGCGCAAGACTTCTCGTTCCCTGGAAACGCAGCGGGAGAGTCCACAGGCAGCAGTGGGAGGGCCCCGGTCTAATCCTGCAGCTTCCTGGAGGCCGGCTCATCGCTTCTTGGGGAACCAAGAAGGTGCTAGGACATCTTTCCCCACCTTGTCCTGTTCTTTCTTCTCTGGTCCTCAAAACACCAGGAATCCAGTCCCACAGGCCCACCCCAGCTGACACTGCCAACTGATGGGCCCTACCCCATGAGACGTCCCCACTTAGCTGGAGTTGTCAAGGAAGAGGGACCTCTGAGAGCAGCCTTTCACCCCCCTCCCCTCCTCCCTTCTGTCCCTGGCAGGATGATGAGCACATCGTCTTGGAGCCCGGAGACCTGTTTCCCCCTTTCTCGCCACCACCCTCCCCCCGGGGAGAACTGAAGAAAGGGCCGCAGAACCCCCAGCAGCACCGGCTGTTCCGTGTCCTTGAGACCCCTGTGATTGACAACATCAGGTAGGGGTGCTGCCTGCCTGTCTCCTCTCCCCGACCCCTGACCTCTCCTCTTCCCCAATGAGCAGGCCCCTTAGGCCAGGCCTCTCTTTAGGTTCCTCTCGTCCGCATCTTGTGAGCACTCTGAGCCCAGTGATGGCTCCCCTCCCCATTCGAGCTCTGAGGGCATAGCTCTGGAGGCCAGCACAGGCCACTCTCCCTGGCCACCTGGCTGGGGCTGAGGAATCGGAGGGAATCACAGGCCTCAGAGATGCTCAGTGAAGGTGCTCAGTGAAGATGCGGGTTTCTGGCCTTTCCCTTGAGCATAGGGTCACCTCTTTCTGCAGATGGTGCCTGGACATGGCCCTGTCCCGCCCCATCACTGCTCTGGACAACGAGAGGTTCACGGTGCAGTCGGTGATGCTGCACTGCGCCATGCCCGTGGTCCTGGTGCGTGAGATGGGGCGCCGGAGCAGGGGAGAGGGAAGTGGGGGAGCCTTAGGGCCAGCTCGGGTGAGTGCGTTAGTGGAGACTGTGGTCCCAGAGTGAGCCAGCCAGTGTCGGGGGGTGAGTGGGCAGAGGAAGAGGAACCTCAGAGCCTGGGTCTTCTCTGGGGCTGGGGGGTTAAGGCTGCACCTCTTCCTCTCCCAACAGGCCAGCTTCCTCATCACCAACGCCCTGCGCTTCATGCTGAATGCTCCTGGGGTCACGTCCTGGCAGTACACCCTCCTCCAGCTGCAGGTAACCCCTCCGTTCCGTTCTTTATGCTCTTCCCCTTCCTTGGCTGTCCCTCCGTCTCTGCAGCCCAGGGGCCCCTTAGGCTTCAGCTTAAGAACACCTGCTTCCCCTTCTTCCCTCCCTGCCCCCGACAGCTGTCCTGTCCCCTCAGCCCAGCCCTGCCCGCCCTCCCTGGGGCCAGCCGCTCTTCCAGAGCCCTCAGTGTGGGTCCCCCCCTTGCAGGTGAATGGCGTCCTTCCCATCCTCCCCCTGCTCTTCCCAGTCCTCTGGGTCCTGGCAACCGCCTGTGGAGAAGCCCGGGTCCTGGCCCAGATGAGCAAGGGCTCCCCCAGCTCTCTGGTAGGTTTTTCCAAGGCATCTGGGGGCACGTGCAAAAGGAACCAAGACAGGAACTACAGAGGGAGCCGGCTCTGCCCCAGTGAACAGGGACAGCAGTGGGAGTTCGGCCTCTTTCCACCAGAAGAGCCTCCCGGCCAGGCCTGGGGGTGTGAGTGCCTCCTGGCTCTCAGCACACAGGGGACCAGGGCTGCCTGGTGCCACCCTTTGCCCAGATGTTGGGAACCTTGCTGGTGTGGGGCCCCACCTGCCAGTTTGGAGGCCCATGTAAGGGCAGTGTCCTCCCTGAGCTCCCCCTTCTCTCCATGCAGCTGGCCAAGTTCTCGGAGGATACTCTCAGCAGCTACACAGAAGCTGTGTCCACTCAGGTACACTCACTGGGCTGATCCTGCCCTAGGCCCCTTCTGGAACCCTGGATGCCCCCACTTTATGACCTTCTAACTCCAGTGGGCTCTCAGAGCCCCGAGTCCTCATCTCATATGGGCAGTGTGTCGCTGCCCTGCCTGGACAAATGCCTCCGCACCCCAGCTTCTGGGTACCCCTGGACCATTGTCTCTAGTGACCCCAGAGGCTCTCGCCTGGGAAATGTGGCTGAGTCCGACTGGACTTTCTCCCACCAGGAAATGCTGCGCAGCATTTGGGGCCACTTCCTGCGGGTGATCCAGGGGAAGTCGCCGACGCTGAGCCACAGCTCTAGCCTGCTGCACGGCCTGGGCTCCGTCACGGTGAGGGGCCCTGCGTGAGGGCCCAGCCTCCGAGGGCCTGCTTCCTGCCGCATCCCAGCCCCTGGCGGGTTGGGGAATGCCAAGCCCCGTCTCCATCGCCGTCTCTCCCTGCAGGTCCTGTGCTGTGTGGACAAACAGGGGATCCTGTCGTGGCCAAATCCCAGCCCAGAGACCGTACTGTTCTTCAGCGGGAAGGTGGAGCCTCCGCACAGCAGCCACGAGGACCTGACGGATGACCTGTCCGCCCGCTCCTTCTGCCGCCCCGAGGTGGAGGAGGAGGTACGGCGGGGCCTCCGGGAGGGCGAGGCTAAGGGAGGAGGAGGGCGCGGGCACCATCAGGATCTGCCCTGAGCAGTGCAGGCAGAGCCCCCACAGGCAGAGGGGACGTCAGCACCCTGCCTCCCTGGTCCAGGCAGCCGTCGGGACCCTGGTCTGAGGCCTGTACCCCTCGCTCTCCTCAGCCCCACGAACGGGATGCCCTCCTGGCTGGCTCCCTGAACAGCACGCTGCACCTGGTCAATGAGCAGGAGCGCGATGACCGGCCTGCCGACGGCCCCAAGGTCCCTGAGCCCTGCTCTCACCACAGAGGGCACGGCCACAGCAAACAGCCGTCTGGCTCGAACGTGAGCTACAGCAGGGATCCAGAGGGCTGTGAGGATGAGCCCGGCAAGGTGAGGGAGGCAGAGAGCAGCCCCCGTGGTCAGGCTCAGGGCGTCCAGCCTCCCCTGCTGCCGGGGCCCGAGGGGTGCAGCCAGCCTGGTGGGTGGCACGGGAAGCACAGCTTCTCAGGTCCCCAGGCTTGGCCTGGCAGGGCACCTCCTGTGGCTTCGCCTGCGGCTCCTCTGTGGAGTTGGCCCTTGCCCCTCCCTGGATCTCCCTGCTGGTCATTGGTGTGGGGAGGCCCCTTCCTCCCGTCGCGGCCTGCCAGTGGCTCCCTCGAAAACATTTCCCTGAGGAAGGTCCTTCGTTGTTTCCTCGGTCTGTTCTCCCTCTTCTTAGGTATTGCCAGTGTCGTTGGGCACAAGTTCTAGAAGCAGCCGGGAACTCAAGGAAGACGAGAGGGTTTCTGGGAGGGATGGGGAAGCGTGAACATGCTGTACTGGGGGGTCCTCTCAGGAGCACCCCACACGCCCGTCCCAGTCTGAGGCCCCCTGTCCCCTCCACGTTGCCTCCAGACGCAGCCTGGGCTGGAGAGCGAGCCGTACGAGGCGGAGGACTTCGTGTGTGACTGCCACTTGGAGATGCTGAGCCTGTCGCAGGACCAGCAGAACCCCCCCTGCATCCAGTTTGATGACTCTAACTGGCAGCTGCACCTCACCTCCCTCAAGCCCTTGGGCCTCAACGTGCTGCTGAACCTGTGCAACGCCAGCGTCACCGAGCGGCTGTGCCGCTTCTCCGACCACCTGTGCAACATTGCCCTGCAGGAGAGCCACAGCGCCGTGCTGCCCGTCCACGTGCCCTGGGGCCTCTGCGAGCTCGCCCGCCTCATCGGTGTGTGGCCACCAACTCCAGACAGACCAGTCCCGGGCATGGTGTTTATCGAGATCCCCGGGAAGCCTCCTAGCTCCTGGTCCTGGCCCTTTAACAGGCACTGCTGTCTGACAGTGCTTCCTAACCTGGGGACGGAACTGGGGGTGGAGAGGTGGAAAGGGCCAGCCAGCGTGGATTTCGCCCCTTGAGGTGGAGGGCGGGCGGTGGGCGCAGTGGCTGGGCTTGCTCCCAGAGGCCCTGACTGCTGCCCTCCCCCTGCAGGCTTCACTCCTGGGGCCAAGGAGCTCTTCAAGCAGCAGAACCACCTGGCGCTCTATCGCCTCCCCAGTGCCGAGATGGTGAAGGAGAGCTCGTTGGGGAGGCTGTCCTCTGTCACTAAGCGGCGCCCCCCACTGAGCCACATGATCAGCCTCTTCATCAAGGACACCACCACCAGTGAGCCTCCCATGCTTGGCCCACGCCAGGATAAACCTTCCAGAAGCTTGGGCCAAGGCTCTGCCCTCCTCATCCCTTTTTGGGATGAGTAGATGAGCACCAGGCAGCTTCTTAAGACCTCAGATGTGGCAGGGATTGGTTTGGGGAACCAGGCTGGGATGGTGGTGGTCACAGAGGTTGGGACTGTCTGAAGGATGGGCAGCTTAGAGCCTGCATGACAAGCCCAGTGGCGTTCTACACAGGCTCACTACGGCCAGGCCTGGCTCGTTCGCTCCAGTCCAGGATGGCAGGTCAGAGTGAGCAGCAGGGGTGGCTTGGGCACTGATGGTCTGGCCTTTATATTCACTCCCCTCAGGCACAGAACAGATGTTGTCCCATGGCACAGCAGATGTGGTCTTGGAGGCCTGCACAGACTTCTGGGATGGAGCTGACATCTATCCTCTTTCGGGTTCTGACAGGTGGGTGAGGGGCCAGAGCCTTGGGCGCAGGTGGTCTGCCTTCCTGCTCACAGTCCTGGGGCATCCCAGGACCACTCGCCTCACTTCCACCCTGCTTCCCTGGCAGAAAGAAAGTGCTGGATTTCTACCAGCGTGCCTGCCTGTCTGGCTACTGCTCCGCCTTCGCCTACAAGCCCATGAGCTGCAGCCTGTCCTCCCAGCTCAATGGCAAGTGCATTGAGCTGGTGCAGGCGCCGGGCCAGAGCAGCATCTTCACCCTGTGCGAGCTGCCCAGCACCATCCCCATTAAGCTGAGCACCCGCCACAACAGCTGGAGCTCTGATGGTACCGTGCGCGGCCGTCCTGTGGGAGCCAGAAGCATGGAGGGCTTCCCGAGGGTAGAGGGGACAGTGGGCCTAGCCCTGGACCTGGAACTCCCAGGGGGGCAGTCACTATCTGGTGACATGGGGCATCTCTTTGTCTTCTCCCATATAAAGTGGGACGACATATAGAAAACTGCTTCTTTGAAAGTTATGCAGTAGCAGCAGTAGAGCATGAGCCTCTCTGAGTCGGACAGAGGCCAGGTCCCAGGCCCTGCAGGAACAGGGACTCGGAGCTCCACTGACCCCACCTTCCTCCCCGCCAAACTCACGGAGTTGTATGATCTGAGAGACGATGAATTGAAGCCATTGCCAAGGGTGGGGCCAGCCCTCTTGCCCAGACCAGGGCTGGGCTGTTGTCACTCAGTGGGATTGTCGCCGGACTGATGAGTGCCTTTCATTGTCTTTTCTCCCGTGTCTGTTGGCTCCTCCATGTGCCCCGGCTGTGTGCGTGCGTGGCTGTGTGTGGTCCGCTGGGGCCTGCGTGCTCTTTGATTTGGGTGTGGCATCTGTGTGTGTGGCCCTGGGCTGCCTCCTGGAATTTGCTGGTTCCGGGTGTCCTGACTGGGCCATGTCCTGGTTGGTCTTTGTGCCCTGTGCCTACCTGAAGAAGGGATCGGGGAGGTGCTGGAGAAGGAAGACTGCATGCAGGCTCTGAGCGGCCAGATCTTCATGGGCATGGTGTCCTCCCAGTACCAGGCCCGGCTGGACGTCGTGCGCCTTATCGACGGGCTGGTCAATGCCTGCATTCGCTTCGTCTACTTCTCTTTGGAGGATGAGCTCAAAAGCAAGGTGGAGAGAGCCACCCCCTCTGTTGCCACTGACCCTTGTTCCCACGGGCTTCGGGGCCCATCTGTTCATGGCCATCTGCCTTCTGCAGGTGTTTGCAGAGAAGATGGGCCTGGAGACAGGCTGGAACTGCCACATCTCCCTCACACCCAATGGTGACATGCCTGGCTCCGAGATCCCCCCCTCCAGCCCCAGCCACGCTGGCTCCCTGCACGATGATCTGAATCAGGGTGAGGGCAAAGGTTTGTGGTGGGGACAAGGTGGGGGTGGGTGACTTCCCCTACCTTGGAGCTATTCTAGAATGAGCCCCACACTGCACTCCTGATACACACATTCCTTTGGAAAATGGCTCAAATCTCTGTGGCAACAGCAGCTGACGGGCGGGGAGGGGACCTTCGGGCAGGAAGTTCCATGCCATTTGCAGGGCAAGGAAGGGCCTCCAGAAAGCTGGCCCCAAGGTGAGGGACGGTCTTTCATCCCTACAGTGTCCCGAGATGATGCAGAAGGGCTCCTGATGATGGAGGAGGGCCATTCCGACCTCATCAGCTTCCAGCCTACGGACAGTGACCTCCCCAGCTTCCTGGAGGACTGCAACCGGGTACGACAGCAGGGTCTGCACCTCAGGCCCTGGAAGTGGCACCTGGCAGAGAAGGGAGGGTCACGGGCATCTCTGCTTCTCCAGGCCAAGCTTCCCCGGGGCATCCACCAGGTGCGGCCCCACCTGCAGAACATCGACAACGTGCCCCTGCTGGTGCCCCTGTTCACGGACTGTACCCCCGAGAGTGAGTGCAGTGGCCGCAGTTCCCTTCCACTGAGCGCTGACAGGCCTGGGACCCCGTGAGCTCTTGAGGAGATGTGGGCTCCCCCGCAGGGAGCAGAGGCCCCTGGGCTGGGAGGAGCTGGGGGTCCAGTGGGCTGGAGCCATGGGAGTGCCCATTCCAGGGAGTCAGAAGTGTCATAGGATTGGGTGGGATAGTCACAAAGGGGGAGCCCACTTCCCTGTCTCTTCCTGTCCTGGGGGTCTCTGCCCAGAGCCCTGCATGGGGCTCCACCTGCCTGATTTGTGACCGACTCTGCCCTCAGCCATGTGTGAGATGATCAAGATCATGCAGGAGTACGGGGAGGTGACCTGTTGCCTGGGCAGCTCTGCCAACCTGCGCAACAGCTGCCTCTTCCTCCAGAGCGATATCAGGTCAGGGGCACCGCCTCTGCCTCCCGGAACCCCAGATTGGGTTTGCATGAGGCTGGGGCGTATATTATGGGACCTGGGCATGGCGGGGAGAAGAGGGACCAGGTGCTTGCCCTGTCCTGTGGGAGATGGGGTCTCTCGAAGTACAGCTGATGGGTACACTTCCCCCTGTGCTGCTCAGCATAGCCCTGGACCCCCTGTACCCATCCCGTTGCTCCTGGGAGACCTTCGGCTATGCCACCAGCACCAACATGGCCCAGGCCTCGGATGGCCTTTCTCCCCTGCAGCTCTCAGGGCAACTCAACAGCCTGCCCTGTTCCCTGGCCTTCCGCCAGGAGGAGACCATCAGCATCATCCGCCTCATCGAGCAGGTGGGGGCTTGGGCTGGTGGCGGGAGTTGGGGTGCAGAGCCTGCTTGGGGTGGGGGGTTATCATGACATAGGATCCATCTGGGTTGCCTTCAGGCAAAGCTCTCCCAGGCAGCTTGGTTTGCAGGAGCGCTGGGGCATCTGGCTCCTGGCTGAGGTTTGTCAGCTATAGGGTCTGAGCAAGGCCACAATCTGTCCTTCCCGGCCCCCAGGCGCGGCATGCCACCTATGGCATTCGCAAGTGCTTCCTCTTCCTGCTCCAGTGCCAGTTGTCTCTCGTGGTCATCCAGGTGAGCTGGGCCAGCACATTGTCCCCTCCCCGCCTGCTTCTTTGCTCAAGGGCCAGTCAGAGTCAGGCCAGTTGGGAGGTTGGGAGGATAAAGCACAGCTGAAGGGCCCCTGAGCCCCTCTGACACCGCTGGACTTTTGGAGATGACCCCTGAGCAGAACAGTGTCCCCTCCAGGCCCAGCTCCACTAGGCCAGGACGTAAGCATCTGGGCCCAGGGCGAGGCAGCCTCGGGGCTCCCAGTGTCCTATTTGTCAGAATCTAACCGTGCTTCCTGGGCTCTCCTGGTCCAGTTCCTGTCTTGCCTAGTCCAGCTGCCACCGCTGCTCAGTACCACCGACATCCTGTGGCTGTCCTGCTTTTGCTATCCTCTGCTCAGGTGAGAAGCCGGCCGTCCCTCTGTGCCCAGGCAGGCAGGGTGGGAGGTCACTGAGCACCCCAGGAGTCTGGGTTCAGGGAGCCCTGCTCAGTGCTCACCTCCTTTCACAGAGGGAGCATGGGCATGTGTATGTGTGTGTGTTGTGGTGGGTGCCCCTTTGTCTTATCCCTCCTGCCCACCAACCCTGACCACACTCCCAAGACTCTGAAAAGGCTTCTCACATGGGAATTGGGAGACAGGGGGTCATGGCGCCGGCCTTCACCTAGTCTCTGCTTTTCAGCATCTCTCTGCTGGGGAAGCCCCCCCATAGCTCCGTTATGTCTGTGGCAACAGGGAAAAACCTTCACTCCATTCCTAAGAAGGTAAGCGAAGTGGAGCCTGTGAGCCTGGGCCTTTCCCAAGAATGAGCATAGAAGAGGCTGATCCTTGAGGCAGGGAGAGATCAGGATGGGCCTTCTATCACAGTGCCCCCCACCAAAAGGAGGTGGTGGGACAGAGCTGGGAAAGATCCTTGCCGGGGTGGGCAGTCCCTGTTCTGTTCCCCCAGCCGGGCTGCCCTCGCACTGAAGAGCCTGTTGAATCCAAGTGTCAAGTGCTGGAGGGGCCGTGGCCCCTGGAGTGACAGGCCTCCTTCTTCCCGCAGACCCAGCACTACTTCCTGCTCTGCTTCTTGCTCAAGTTCAGCCTCACCATCGGCTCGTGCCTCATCTGCTTTGGCTTCACATTGCAGAGCTTCTGTGATAGCTCCCGGGCCCGCAACCTCACCAACTGCTCCTCCATCATGCTGCCCAGGTGAGTCCCGCCCCCGGCCCCACCTCGCCCCCAGTCCACCTCCGCAGGGCCCAGAGAGGGCTGAGTGCACACCTTGCTTTGGCAGCCATGCCGACACGGCTCCAGCCTGGTTTGATGACTTTGCCAATGGGTTGCTACTGGCTCAGAAGCTCACTGCCGCCCTGATTGTCCTGCACACTGGTAAGGGCTCCTGGAAGGGGGCCAGTGGTGGCTGGTGGGATGCCCCGGGGACCAGGCCTTGGGCTGTGGCAAGTCTGACACCCCCTCTGATCCCATTTTCTCCAGTCTTCATTTCTGTCACCCACGTGCATCGCACCAAACCCCTGTGGAGAAAGAGCCCCTTGACCAACCTCTGGTGGTCCATGACGGTGCCTGTGGTGTGAGTGTGGCTCAGCTGGAGGAGGGGGTGAGGGCTCTGGCAGGGCTATGATTTGAGGGTGGCGTTTGGGCCAGAGATTGAAGGGTGCCCTTCTTGAGCTACTGCTGTTCTGAGGAAAGCAAGACCCAGATTGACCCAGCACTGCTACCTCCTCCTGCAGGCTTCTGGGGCAGGTGGTCCAGACGGCGGTTGACCTGCAGTTGTGGACACACAGGGACAGCCATGTTCACTTTGGCCTAGAGGACGTGCCTCTGCTGACGTGGCTTCTGGGCTGCCTGTCCCTGGTCCTCGTGGTGGTCAGCAACGAGATCGTGAAGCTGCACGAGATTCGGTGAGCCACCAGCAGGGCACTCCCTCTGGGCCCAGGCATGCTCCCTAAGCCTGTCACCCCCTGGGCATCATTCCCTTACCTCCTGCCTACCCATCCCTGCCTCCTCCTGTGGCGACCCTGACCCCTGATTTAATCTCCTGCCCCCCCCCCCCCCCCAGGGTCCGGGTCCGCTACCAGAAGCGACAGAAGCTGCAGTTTGAAACCAAGTTGGGCATGAACTCTCCCTTCTGAGCCATTGGCTTTGGTGGTCAGTGGCCCTGGTCCCTTAGGGGCCAACAATACCAGACCCATTTCTGAGTCTGGGGAGTTGGTATCATGAATGTTTCAGGGTTTGCTCTTATGCCCCATGGTACTGGAGGCCCAGATCCCCGTGCCAGACCCAGCTGTCATCTTGACCCCCAGGGCTATTGTGGAGGAGCAAATGAGTCAAGGCCGTGTCAGGACAGCCCTGGCTCTTCCCTGGGCCTCACCAGGGGAATTCTTGAATGTATGACCTCATGTGCTTAGCAAAGGGGCTCCCAGCCCACTCTTCCTGTGGGCTGTCCCTCTTCAGGGTCCACTAAGCCAGTGCCCTGTGCTCTGGGGTCCCTGGGCAGGGCTGTGAATGTGGCACCAGGGCCTCACCCTTTTTCTGAAGGAACATTGGCAGCAGCTGTGGGGGGTCGTCAACTCTCAAGGTCCCCGTTGAAGGCCAGGATAATGGTGCACCCTCCATCCTGTCTTCCTGGGGTAGGGACCTGGATATGGCCAAGCACTTCCCCTCCTCCCTCTGTAGGGGAGCCTCACAGGGACCTGAGGGTGAAGAGCCCCCTCACCCTGGAACCTCTCCCTGCGCCTGCCTCTAGCTGGCTACCAGTCAGTCTCGAGGATGCGGCCCCTGCATAGTTCTCCTGTGAGAATGTTTTTACTGGTGTATATTTTTTACTGGAAATGAGCCTTTTAGGAATGAATGTAGACTGGTTTGTATTAAAACTTATAAATTGCATAAGAAAAACCTGTGGCTGGTCCATGAGGCAGCCACTAAGGGGAGGAGAGAAGGGCCGGAGCCTTCCTCCTTCCTCAGCGACAGGGCCCAGGGCTCCGGCTGAGTCCGCAGCACAGATCCAGATACAGACGATCACGTGGAATGACACTTTCATTGGCGTTAGTTGGGGTAAGAGGTTAATTTAGAGCCAGGGCCTGGCCAAGCAGCTCAGGCTTCCAGCCCCGAACTGGGCCGTAGGCACTCGTGCTGTGGCCAGAAGCCCCTCCCCACTGCGTCTTCTCAGGCAGTTATAGAATAAATTCCATTTAAAATATATGCATTTCTCTCTGCTTAAAAAATAACATTTACAGTTGAAAAAATTTGGAC
Source organism: Murina feae (assembly GCA_004026665.1). Classification (NCBI taxonomy): domain Eukaryota; kingdom Metazoa; phylum Chordata; class Mammalia; order Chiroptera; family Vespertilionidae; genus Murina; species Murina feae. The sequence continues at coordinate 21,445 of PVJC01002934.1, forward strand.
TTTGGGGGGATCTGTTAATCCCACTGCCCCCCCCCTCCCGCCAGCTTTGCCTCATAGACTGGGGAGGAACTGGTGTCTGGCCTGGCACTGCCACCTCCAGCAAGCAGGCCCTGGTGGTTTATTTACATGTCCTATGTACACCTGGGGACCTGGCCAGACACGGCTCCTCTAGCCTCTGCACTGGACAGTACAGCCGGTGGCAGAGGCCCTTGGCACAGGAGCGTGAGACACTTGCGGGGGGAGGGGCACAGAAGCTCTGCCACCACGTTTCTCCCTGGGCGGAAGCTCTTACCACGGTCCCCGACCAAAGAGTAGGGCTCTTCGCTCAGGTTATACACTGGGCGGGATTCCGCTGAGATACCACGTTCTGACAAGCTCCCTTGGCCCCCTCCCAGGGGGCGGCTCCCCTGGACCGGCAGTGCCGACAGCCACGGGCTTGGAGCAGCAGGAGGGACCCTGCTAGGGCAAAGGCAATGGATCCTGCAGGTGGGTCTAGCTCAGTCCAGCATGGCATCCAGCTGGTCAGCCAGGGCGTCAAACATGGTGCTGATGTCATCCAGGATGTGCTTGGTGGAGGTGCTGGGGGGGCTGCAGGGGGAAAGCACCGGGTCAGATTGGCCAATAGATCACCCCGCCAGCCCTGGGCAAGGGCCCTGCTACTGAGCCTGGTTGGTGCCAAGTGCTTTCCAAGGAGTAACTGTCCCTTCCTTACACGAGTGCGCTGGGGCTCAAATGACTCGTCCAAGCTCACGTGCCTGTAAGTGGCAGCAGCCAGCTTCCCTGCAGGTCAGACCTAGGTGACCAAGACCTGGCTCCTTTCATTCCAACAGGGGATCCCCAGACTGAGGATCTGCCTGTGAGGTCCCTACCCCCCCCCCAACAACCCCAAGACCCCCCGAAAGAGGATATGGAAGGAATCTTTCCCTATGCCACCTTCTCCCCTCCCTGCCCGGCAGCCCTCACCCCTCTCGCTCCTCAGCTCCAATGCTCTTCTCTGCGGCCCGCAGTGCGGCTGCCAGGGACGAGCTGGTCCGTTCCAGTCTCTGCTGGGCCTGGCCCGAGCCCACAGCCCCTGTGCTCTCTGGACGTGGAGGCGGTACAGGGCGGGGGCCAAGTCGGGGAGCCAGCTTAGGGCCAGAAAATGCCAGCTGGGTGCAGGCCACAGACACAGGCTTCGGAGCTGTTCCTGCAGAGACAGGTTGGCTTGTGACTCAACTGGGCTGGACACAACTCCTGCCAACAGTGCCCGGTCCCCACAGGCACTGCCTCATACCTGCTCCAGGCACCTTGATGAGGGCAGCGGGCGGAGCTGGGGGCTCTGGTTCCCCATGCTGCCGATTGCCTGCGGAGTTCTCCAGAGCTGGCCCAGGGCAGGGGGGCTTGGAGGGCTGGGCTGGAGGGCTGGGAGGATGAGGGGCTGGAGCTCCTGGAGTTGGAAGGCTGCCAGGGGCTGGCTGAGGAGGGCTGGGAGAAGCCACAGGGGACTCGCTGGGGGTCTGGGAGGGCATGGGGACAGAGGGGCTGGGCATGGCGGTGGCCACTCCAAAGGCCAAGAGTGCCGTCTGCAGCGGCTCTCTCTCCCGGCATTTGGGCCTCCGCTTAACAGTGTCTGACTCTGTGAGGTTGAAGTCGAGGCCGGTGGGCACTGGTGTCTCCCGGGACGGGGGACCAGCTGGCTTGGGCCGCTGTTTGATAGTCAGGTTTCCCTCCTCCGCAAACGGGAGCCCCTCCCCTGAGCTGCCCCTGGATGGGGGGGTCCCCTCGGGCCCCTGATCCTCCTCTTCCTCTGTGTCTGATGCGGGGCCCGCTGGGGCAGGTGGGCCAGGGGGCTCTGAGGGGCCTGCTGGTTCACTCAGCGTTCGCCTTCGGGGCCCTGGGGCCCCCTCTTTGGGCCCTAGACTTCTATCTAGTGGAGGTGGCTCCGGGGTGGGGCCAGGGACAGAGCTGAGGCGCTTTGGAGGAGGTGGGGGGGGACCTTTGCGTCGGGCCCGAAGGGCAAAGGACTGGCTACGGGGAGCTCCTCGAACTGGGGTCTGGCTGGGGCTAGGCCGGGCTAGGGTGCTGCGTCCTGGTCGCCGGGTGAGGGTGGCGTAACTGCCCAAGGCACTGCCCACTGGCCCCTCGGCCTCCCCCTCAGCTTCCCCCTCGGCCGGGCCTGGACGGCTCAGGCTGTGGGACCGGCGCTTGGGCCGAGGAGGGTCTGGAGGAGCAGCAGGGGGGCCAGCCAAGTACGAGAAAGCTCGGGGTGCACCTGATGGTGGCCCTGAGGCTGGGTTGGAGGGTGAGCCCTGGGGGTACATAAAAACATAAGCAGGAGGCCCTTGGGCAGGGAGTGGGGAACAAAGCTTAGTGGGCCGCTCTGTGCCCTCCGGAAGGTTCCTTTCCTGTGGGGTGCTAGGGTCTCCATTACTGGGCTGAGGGGCAGGCTGTTCCTGTGAGTGGCCAGACCCTCGTGAGCGAGCTCCAATGCTCTCCTGGCTTGGGGAGCGGGCAGGGGGTAAGGGAAGTGGCTCAGGGCCACCCCCGGCCATGGCTGCCTGTAGCTCTGGGCTCAGCTCGCTGCCCTGAAAGGTGAGAAGGCGTGGGCCAGCTGCAGCAGGTCCGTCCCCATTCTCCAGCCCCTCGATGGTCATCAGCTCTGGGCCCCTGGCCAGTCGGCGGCCACCCTCGCCTGGGGCCTCCCCGTGCAGCAGGCCCCGCCGAAGCTCGGCCAGACGCTTCACACCCAGCATGAGCTTCTTCTGATGACCTAAGAGGGGTGGTACGGGTGGCAGGGTTAGTGGGGTTGCAAAGGGTCACCCCAGTGCCTCTCCAACCCCGTTCTCTCTTCTGGGCCTGGACTCTGAAAACGTTTGGAAGACCCTGGGCGGCAAGTGGGTGCCTGGCCAGAGGCCCCAGTGCAGCCCGGCTCACCGAGCTTGTTGACGCCGATCTCCTGCAGCTCCTCCCAGGTGAGGTCGGCCACCAGCCCCATGGAGTCGTAGCCGCTGCTCAGCAGCTTCTTGTGGTACTGCGGCAGCCCCAGCGCGCACAGCCACTCCAGTAGGTCGGCCTGCAAGAGCACCAGCGCCAGTCGGAGCAGGCTCTCCCGCCAGCCTCGGCCCCGCGCCAGGAGGCGCCGCAGCCACAGCTGAGGGTGGCAGTGCGTGTGGCCACCCACTCACCGGGATGTAGTTGGGCAGCCACTCGGTGATGCTGAGCTGGGCGATCTCGGAGGCGATCTTCTTCCTGTGCCCAGGCTTGGTCACCCCAATGGCTGTCAGGTCCTGCCGGAGCGATGCCATTAGCCCCTGCTCTGCCTGCTGGGCCCTCTCCCGCCCTCCCACGGGGCACCCACCTCAGGCGTCATGCGGCTGATGGTTGGCACGTCGTAGCCGGCCTGCAGGAAGTGGGCAGTATAGCCCTCCAACTGGAACTCACTGAGCCAGTTATAAATGGCCTGGGCATCCTGGGGTTGGGATAGGGCTGACATTAGCAAGCCGAGTGCTGAGCAGGGGCCAGGGCCAGGGCCCAGCCAGCCGCCCAGCCGCCTTGAGGGGCCTGGCCTAAGTGGCCTGAGAAGGGACTTAAGTCCATACTGAGGCCCATGCAACCCCCACCCAGGGCCCGCAGCCCCCCGCCCAGTGGAGGCCACACCTTCCCCTCCAGCAGCTGCTCTGGCCTCATGTCCTGGGTGAAGAGCTGCTCCCCAGAGTGACAGTTGGCCAGGGGGCGGTGGCTCAGGCTGCCTTTAAGGAGGGAGAGAAATGGAATCGGGTGGCAGGATGAAGGGGTGCCAAGCCCTCAGCACCTCACCCGCACCTCTCCCAGCCCATCCAGGTCCCATTTACCTTTCCTACCTGCCAGGGGTGGGGGGTGCAGTCCCGGCAGCCCCTGGTCCTCTCCAGCAGAGGGAAGCGGCTGCACACAGGGAAGGAGCGATTCAGTGTTCGGGGAAGTGGCAGCAGGAGGGGGAGCCCTGCCCCGTTAACACCCCCTTCCTCGTACCTGGGCATTCTCAATCAGGAGCCCAGTGCCGTGGCCGTTGGTGCCCTCGGAACTCTGCCCGCTGCCAGCACTGCGGATGCTGCCCACACTGCCCTCACTACCCACGCTATTCCTGTCACCTGCTGGAAAGGCAGAAGCAAAGGGGTTAGAGTCCCAGTTGGTCCTGCCAACAGCTGACTGGTAGTCAGACACCCACCCTGGTGCCAGGCTGCCCTCCAGGAGGATGTACCTGGGCTGTCGGGGCTCAGGCCCACCCGAGGGAGCTGGCCATAGGTGAGAGGGTGCAGGGAGTCGTCAGCAGGGGGCTGTGGTGTCCGAGAAAAGTTCGGGCGCAACGGTGTGGGTGCAGAGGGGAGGCGGGGCGCAAGCATGCCCACCCGCTTGCTGACCACCTCGACAATGCCAGGGGGGAAGTAGCCCACACGGTCTGTGCCCCTCTGGCTCTCATGGATGTGGCCCTTCCAGCGGCCATCAGGATGCTGCTCAAGCACCTGTGGCAGATGGGGGATGGGGAGGCAATGGTTACTTCCTGTATCAAGCCAGGGCAGGCGGCCAGCCCTGTAGCTGTGGTCCCCTACTCCCAAGAAGCTGGTCTCTCATGCACAAGTCAGCCCACAGCTCTGCCCCTGCCGTCAGCATCCAGCCCAGGCCCCTGTGTGCCCCTAGAACCAACAAATAAAAGTCCTGGCATCAGCCGGTTGAAACCCCAGCTCTACTGCTTGCCAGCTATGTGGCCTTGGGAAGTCACATTCATTTCTCTAAGCCTCAATTTTGTCTCTACAAAGGGAATGGTGATAGCGCCTACCCCACCTGGACTGGGGAGAAATCAACGCTATAATTCATATAAAGACCTTAGCAAAGAGCCTCCCCCACAGTAGGTCCCCATCGAGTGAGCGACAGTGACCACTTGTATTCGCCTGACCAGGTCCTCACCGTAATGACGTCCCCTGCCCGGACGTTGAGGGCAGTGGGGTCATGGAGGTTCCAGAAGTCCTTGAGCGCTCGAACCTTCAGGATCCCTGAGGCCTCTAAGAGAAGGGTGGACAGGTGTCATCTCGGTCCTTAGGACGTCTTCCTGCCTCTGCTGTCCCGTCCAGACCCCTCCCAGGTCCCTGCCAGACATCCCTATAGCACTCTCCCTGACGAGCCCCAGCCCCAGGAGTGTGACTCATTCCTGCTTCCTGGCACCCACTGGAGGCCCCCGGGCAGGGTCCCCCACACACTCACCCCGCAGCAGCTGCTTGATCTCCCGGCTGGCCTGCGAGGTAGTGAACTGATTCACGATGTCCAGTGCCGTCTGGTTATACGTGTTCCGGATGTTCACGTCCACCCCGCCCTGGGGACACAGTGCGGCGTGAGCCTGCACTAAGCAACTCGCCTGTCACTTCCTACAATCCTCACGACTACCAGGAGGCAGGTACTATTTCCATTTTTCACAGATGAGGACATGGAAGCTCAGAGGTAGGGTCAAGGACGAGCTCAAGGTCACTCGGAAAGAGGCAGAAGTGGGGCTTGAACCAGGTCCATCTGCTCTCCAGCCACTTGGCCATGTTGGTGGGGGACACCACTCAGAGCCTCCGCAGCTGGCCTCAGACCCGGCATCTGGTGGGGCTCTGTGGGCACCTGGCACCCACACCCACCTCCAGGAGCAGCCGCACCACCTCTGTCTTGCCGTACAGCGCGGCCTCATGCAGCGCCGTGCCCGTTTTGGTCTGGCGGTTGATCTCGATCCCAGCTCTCAGCAGCTGCCTGTGGAGGCAGGGGAGTCACAGGGTGGTGGGGGCAGCAGGGCAGGGCATCGAGGGGACACTGCTGGCCCCCCAGGAAGGGGATGAGGAAATGAAGGCGGGGGGAGCGATGGGTACCTGATAACCTCTCTGTGGCCGTTCTTGGCGGCCAAGTGCAAGGGTGTGGTGTAGTTGGGATCACACGGGTCCTTGGCCTCACCCTCCAGCAGGGCCACACATAAGTGGCTGTTCAGTAGCAGCTGGGCCACCTGCAGTAACAGCACCAGGTAGAGCCTCCTCTGGAGATCCCCACAGGCGCCCAAAACCAGCCCTCCAAGGGCCGCAGGCCTCACCTTGAGGCGCCCAAATTCGCAGGCCAGGTCCAGGGGCGTCTTCTTGGCCTTGTTGACCAGGCACGGGTTGGACTGATGCTGGAGGAGCATTTCTGACTGAGGGGAAAGAGGGAGCCGAGTGAGGGGTCTGGCCCCCTGCCCCAGTGCCCCTGTGGGCGGGCGGCGGGCTCACGTACCACTTCATAGTGGCCATACTGGGCAGCCAGGTGCAGCGGGATCTGCCCGTCCAGAGACGCAGCGTTGACGGCCGCAGAGGCCCGCAGCAGCAGCCTCACGGGCTCCAGCCGGCCCTGCCAGGCGGCATAGTGCAGTGGGCGCATGCCTGCAGGAGGGAAGGGGCTTCTGAGGGGGGCCTGGTCGGTGTGGGGTCCAGGGAGGGAACCGAGCAGGGTCTGGAGCCACCAGCTGGAAGGGAGACAGACCCGACGCAAGCGATGCTGGCTGCACCTGGGTTTGGTCAGCAAGAGGTCCGGCCGTACCTTGCCCACCATGGGTGACCTCCTGACAATGACCCTCCCCTGGATCCTGGGGTGTCAGTACCACCCACTACCCCACATGTGGTGGAGACGGAAGAGGTGAAGCGTTTGTAAGCCCAGAGAAACGACGCCAACATCTATTAGCATTGCTGCACTGTAGCGGAAGCAAGCCCCGGCCACAGGGTCGGGTAGGGGGCTCCCTGGGGGCCTCACCATTGCTGTCCTTGATGTCCACAGTGGCCTGAGCCTCCAACAGCAAGGCAATGAGCTCCAGGCTGCCCCCCAAGGCGGCATGGTGCAGAGCAGAGAATCTAGTGTGGCGGGACACATGTGGGGGTGTCAGTGAGTAGCCCCTACCACCCAAATCCTTGTCTTCCACACCAGACCCATCCTGGGGGCTAGCAGGGCTGGGTTACTTGCCCACTGTGGGACACCCCCCCCGCCGTGGGAGCGCAGAGCAGCCGGGCAGCGGCATGAAAGGGCTCAGTGTCTGGGCTGAGAGGACTGTTTGTCTGGCCTGCCCCCCCAGCCGGCCCAGGGGAGGGGGCCGTGGGAGCAGGAGCCTGAGGGCTCCTATCCTCTGGGGAGAAAAGGGGGCCCGGCAGGAATCTGACCCAAGAAGGCCCCTCAGAGAGGCACCAGGGCCCCTCCCCTCTCTCAGGGGCAGGACCCCTCCCTCCCATCCTCTACGGGCAGGCCCAGAGCTTTCAGCAAACACTCTTCAAGGGCCAAGTTTGAGAGGGGAAGGGGCTCTAGGCCCCAGTTCTTTCCCATTCGTCCTTCCCCCACAGCACAGCTCCCAGGAGGTGCGGCTCTCACTCACCCATCAGCGTCCTGGTAGTTGACGTTGAGTCTCTTCGTGGAGCCAAGGAGCTCTGGGGGTCAGAGCAGGAGGCATCAGGAGTGATCGCCCTTAGCCACACCCCAACCCAGTGCTCCCTCTCCCCACCTCCCAAGTCCAGCTGACCTGTTGATGTGCAGGAAAGCACCTGCCCCATGGCCCATCAGCTCCAGGGCATGGAGTGCAGGGAGGGAGCTGCTGCAGTGGTGGCCTAGCTTTCCTGGGCCCCCAGCCCAGCTCGTTTATAGCGCCAAGGGGGCGGGGAGGGGGGCACTGGCATGCCATGCCCTCAATAGACAGGCCCACGAGCACATGGTTAGCATTCCTGCCTGAACGGGCCAAGGAACGAGTCTCATTGTCCCGTTGGGATGAGGGGGCTGGGAAGGGAAGGAGAGGGGCGCGAGAGGCTGGCGAGTGGAAGGGCAGACGCCAGGGCCACGGTGCCCAGCCCTACCACATGCCTGAATGGAGCATGTAGAGCAGGTGGGGCCAGACAGACCTACACTAAGCGCTGGCTCTGCCGCGTACTTAGCTGTCTGATCTTGGACAAGTCACAGAATCTCTCAGGCTCAGTGTCCTCATCTGTAGAATGGGCTGATCACAAAAACCTGCCCACCAGGGTTGAGTACCCTTGTCAGCAGGCAAAAGATGGGAGCTATCCCCACTTAGCACTCCCTACACATCAGCCATTATCAACAAGAGGCTGTCCTTCAGCAAAAGCTGGGGCAGTCCCCGTCCCAGCCCTAGGCAAGGAGGCTCTGCCGGGTGGTGGCAAGAGGCAGGATGCTGCTCCATCCCCCTCAGGGACAGGGACAGGATTCATGCAGGTGTGTTCCACTCCTGAGCCAGGGTACAGGAGGGGGTGGTCCTTGGTTAAGTGCTACGGGGCAGAGGGGGCCCTGCCTTCTGCCGGAACACACCCCTTCAGGGAAGGAGGAGGCCTGCCTCAACCCGGGCAGGCGGGGTGCCAAGCATGCTGGTCCAGGCCTGCCCCCAGGCCCTGGAGGGCCCCTGAATACCCCAGCAAGGCAGGGCCCCCTTCCAACAGGGAGGGACCAACCCTGAAATGACGAGCGTGGGACGGGGAGGGAGGGGACAGCTACATTCAGGGCTGCGCTGAATTCTGCTGCTGCCGAAGAGGCAAGTAACTGAACCAAGGAGGGACTCAGAGGTGAGGAGGGAGGGGCCTCCCAGTCTTCCTCTGGCCCCTTGGGAGTCCTTGTCACACAGAACCATCCAGGGCCTTGGGAAGAACAGGGCTCTGGAAGCAGGAAGTGCCTGGTTCAACTTCTTACTGGGGGAGGTACCTCTCTGGGCCTCAGTGAAGATGACACAGGGTCCCTCCACCTGCTGCAGCTGGTCAGCCAGGGACGGGGCAGCGTGATGGCGAGGTACAGCCTCTCCCTCTCCCGGGAGTGACAAGACAATGTGACAGGAGAGACAGGAACAGGGGCCGGGCCAGGCTGGGTGGCTCTGTTCTCTCCAGAACAATGGCCGGAAAGGCGGTGGGGGAGAGGCTCCCAGTGACTGGACTGGGGACCTTGGTGGGAGGGCGGAGGGTCCAGGCACTTCCCCTTCAGCACAACCGTCTTTCCCGGCCTGGCTGAGGGGTGGCGGGGTCACTCCTGATTTAGGCCGGGGCAGAGGATGTGAGCTCAGCGGGCCACCCCCAGCCCACTCCATTTCCTCTGACCAGAGGAGACAGCGCAGAAGAGGGAGTGAGCGTGTCTAGAACAATCCTAGGTAATTCTGATGAGCAGCCAAGTGTGGGAGCACAGGCAGAGGGCACGGCTGGCCTCTGATCTGCCACACAATGGCTGTGCGACCTTGGGCTCTCCGGGTGTCAGTGGCCTTATCTGTAAGTGGATGTAGAGGCAGGGAGTTGAGGGGATCACAATAGCTCATGAACTGTAGGGTCTGTAAAATGTCACCTTGGGATTCCCTCCTTTTTTTTTTTTTTACCAGCTTTCCCATCTCCTCAGGGAAGGGAGGCACAGTGCCAGGGCCTCACGAGGTGTTTGTCCCAGGACCCTGTCACCCTGCCTGCACCCACTTTTGCTCTTGGGGAAAGGACTGCTCCCCCCACAGACATTCCCCCCTGGGCACAGGGAACCTTCCTGGAGCCCCACTGTGAGGTTCCCACCAGCCGCCAGACCCCACCCACCTGTCCTCCTTTGGACTTCACTTTGAGGCCCCAGGGCTATGAGGCCAATAGCAGCTCAAACAAGGCTCTACTGGGCAGGTTGCCAAAAACGACACAGAGGTGAGGGGAGAAGAGCGAGTGGCTCCCACTCTTGGGGCTCCAGGGACCTCTTTAGCAGTTTCTCCCCACTGTGCTCACCCTGCACCCACTTCCCCAGGGCACAGAGACTCCCCCACAGCTTCATCTCCCTACACCTTGGGTCTCCTGCCCTGGTGGGAGCCTTAAAACCCCTCTTTCTGGCACCCCACACCAGCAGGTGTGGGTGGGGATAACTAGATGTTTTCATTAGCCAACGTGGATCTTGGGGCTACAGGCCCAGCACTCTGCGGGGACTCTCTCTCTCCTCCAGCCCCAGTGTGGTGGCCGCAGCCACCTCCTGCCCCTGCTGGTACAGGGACTCCAGGGGACAAGTCCAGCGTCCTCCTGGGAAGGCCCAGAGAGCTCACCCTGAGGTCTACTCTCCTTGGGGTCTCACAGCAGAGGTTCCCAGGAGAAGCCCCCACAACCCTGTCAAGGCTACGGAGAAACCTCCAGCAGATTAGCTGGGCTGCACGCCACCAAGGGACACAGGCAGATAAGTCAGGGGCTTTAGCGAGTGGTTAGGTAGTGTTGGACTTTGTTTTAGGGAGAACTCTCTTTGTACAGCTATTTTATGGATATGCCCATTAAACCAAGACATAAACGCAGAGATGATCTGGTTGATCTGGGTGGGGGTGGAGCTCTATCTGTCAGTCTTTCCCAACCCATTATCGGAAACCTCGTGGCTCCAGAGAACAATCTGGAAAACCACCTGCTGGAAGAAAACCCCAGGAGGGCAGGAATTCCGGTTTGTTTCATTCACTCGGAGACCCAGCGCGGGAGAACACAGCCTGGCTGGCACACAATAGGCACTCAGAAACCATCTGAATGAGCCCTGGCTGGTTTGGCTCCGAGGTTCAGCGCCTGGTCAAGGGCACGTTCCCCAGCAGGGGCGAGTGGGAGGCAACCAACCGATGTGTCTCTCTGACGTAGATGTTTCTCTCTCCCCCTCCTCCCTCCCTCCCACTCTCTCTAGAAAGCAACGGAAAAAATATCCTCGGGTGAGGAATTAAAAAGGTAATATTAAGTTGAATGAATGCCCTTCAACCTTTTACTTTACAGGTGATGAAACTGAGCACCAGAGAGGTTAAGTTATTTGCCTAAGACACACAGCAAAGGGGACCCAACTTCTTCTCTCACACACAGAGGCACCCCCTGTACAGAACAAGACAGTTCCCCCACCACCACCTCAGGGACTCCCCTCCCCATGCTACCCCCCTTCTTTCTGTGCAACCTGAGCACTCAGAGGATCTCAGCCGAACAGCCACCCCATCAAGTACTCACTCGTCTTTGCAGCCTTGACTTTAGCCACCAGTTTCTGCACACCAGTCACATCTCCGTTCTTGACGGCAAGGATCAGGTCCTGTTCACGACCCATCCTGGTCCCCAGGCTGGGCTCTGGGCTCAGAAGTCCAGGGGAGAGGCCCGGAAACTGGTCTGACCCAAGGCGTCAGGGGGCCATGCCTCGGCCCTCCGGAGGGAGCGTGGCTCGCGTCTCAGGCAGTGGGCTTCTTTCAGGCACTGACAGGTATTCCAACAAGGTGCTTCGTGAGCTGCCGCCACAAGCTGGAAAGCCGATCTGCCAGGGGGCGGAGGCTGCTCGGAAATCTGGACAGATATCAGCTTGCAGCTTCCGACAGCCCGGGATGGGCTGGGACTGGGCGCGCCAATCTTCCCAGCGTGGCTCAGGAGCACCAGTGCCCACCCAGAAAGCCGCCAGCATTCCCTCGGGCCTTGGGCAGCAGTGGTGGACAGGTCTCGGGGTCTGGAAAAGGGGCGGTGCTTTTGCTGAGGGCTAGGCCGAGCCTGCAAGGGTCCGAGAAGCAGGGCTCTGAGGAAGAGCAGTTCAGGGCCTCCAGGGAGCCCACCCCACGCTGGCTGCCCTAGGAGCCAAGGGAGGAGCTTGCCGCTCAAAGTGGGAAGGGAGCTGCCATGCATGAGAGGAATATCTGGAGGGGGGAGAGGTGGCATTCTGCGCGGGGGGCTGAGTCACTGCGGCCCCAGGGCACCTGGCAGCATCTCAACCTGGGCAGGCTGGGCAGCAGCCTGTTCTCCACAGCCCCAGGGCTGACACCCACGGACAGCTGCGGTGCCAGGAGGTGGGGCCGGGAGGGTCAGGCACAAGCAGACAGGAGGGTCACTCCCTGCGGAAGGTGCCAGCCCCCAGACTCTTCCCTCCCTACACTTTACCATAAGGGCTGGAGGCCCCCGCTGCAGGGCTCTTTATGAGTTCAGAGTGGAGTGGGGAGCTAATGGCCCCCCCCATCCCTGGCGGGGGTCTGCTTCTCCCGCAGGGAGATTTCACAGCACCTGTTGCTGACCTATCCTCACGCCTTGTGAGGGTTGGAGAAGCAGCTGGGCAACGAACAGAGACCAGAGCTGGGGCGCTGCTGGCAAACGGGGCTGCCTGGCCCCCCAAGCCTGAACCTGAGGCTCAGAGCCCCGACTTCACTGCAGAAAAGCTTACGTCAGTTCCTCGGTGGCCACGAATTTGCTGCCCGAGTCCTGCGGCATGACACCGGCATGATACCCGGGCAGGCCTGGGGCTGTGGCCGGGAACCCCTCACTCCGCGAACGTCCCAAGCCCCAACCAGATGGCACTCCCTCTGATGGCCCGCGGCCGACCTGGGGGGAGGGCGCCCCTGGCACTGCCTGGGGTCGGGCAGGCTCCCCCGCCCCCCGGAATGCCCGCCCAGCGCCGCGCAACCCCCCAACCCCAACCCAGCCCGGGCCGACCTGGGGAACAAAGCGGCGGGAGGGACGGATCGGGACCAGCGCTGGAGCGATGGATGCGGGAGGACGGAATTAAGGAGGCGCGAAGGAGGACGGAAGGAGCAAAGAGACGGAGGCGCCCGCGGATCCCGCAGGAAAAGTTAGTTTGTGCCCGCCCTCAAGGTCCTGCCCCCCAGCTCAGGCCACGCAGCCTCACCTTCCCCGGCCGCGCCGCCGGGGTCCGGTTGGCCCCGCGCGGTCCCTGGCACTCCGGACGGCGGCTCCCACTGCCCCCCGGAGCCCCTTTCTCCTCCTCCTTTTCCAGGGCCGGCTCGGCGCCTCCCGCAGGAAATCCCGCCCCTCCCCCCTCCCTCCCGCCGGATCGGGAGCGGAGGGACCGTCCCGGCCGCGCAATCGGGCTGTCAGTCAGCGCCTGCGGCCCCGCCCCTACCCGCGCCAGGCCCCACCCCCATCGCTCTTCTGCGGAGCGGAGAAGCTGGCGGGTCAGCGCATGCGCCCAGGTGCAGCGGAAGCTGGTCGGGGGGAGAGCTCGTGCCCCTGAGTTCCAGTTGCGGAGCCGGGGCGACCTGGGGCTCGAGTTTAGGCCGAAAGGCGTGTGACTGGGTGGGACAGTGGACGTGATGTGGAGTCTGGAAGCCGGGGACCCCACTGCGGGAGCCCCCCTTGGGAAGCCCCCCCCCTTGCTCCTCGCCCCTCGCCCTTCCCGGGACTCCCGCAGTGACCTCAACCCGCCTTCAGAGCCGTCCATCCACCGGCTGATCGGAGCAATGGTGCCACCTGGCGGACGGCATTGGAGCGGCCCACGGTGGCGGCGGGGTGGACCCCAGCCTCGAGGAGGTGCTAATGACAGACTGGGGTGGCGCTTCAGCACCATCGCGGGCCGGACAGCGCCTCCACCCCCCGGGGCTCTCGAAACCCGGCTTCCAAGCCCCTCAGAAGGGACCTAACGGAAGACCCTGAAGGTCACCCGAGCTCACCCAGCCCGCACCTCACAGTTTCCAGCGGCCTGCAGTTTGCGAAGCCGGAATTGGGGAACCCACCGCTCTCCCTTGTCTAAACCCCCTCTTTCCCCGTCCTTGTCCGGCCAGATGGTGGGGACCAACGCAGCCCCGGACCGCGGAGAGGAGGGTCACGCTTTTGACTCTTCCAGTAACTATACTCTCAGACGCCACGTTCCTCACGTCTTGCTAGAGAGGAGCCCAGAGGAGGGCTAGGGACCGTGGAAGGAGGCTCCCACACATCCAGAAACCGGCAACGCTCCGCCCCCGGAGTCGAGGCACCACTTTGCGCGGGGACCCGGATAGCGGGGAAGGCGGGGAGCCGCGGGTGCAGCAGGAGACCCGAGGCGCGGAGGCGCGATCCACCGGCGCTAGGGCCGCGCGGAGCCCCGGCGGTGGGCGGAGCCTGGGCGGGGCGCGCAGGCGCAGGCGGCGGCCCGATGGAGCCCGAACCAGAACCCACAACTGTCGAGGTGCCTGCGGGGCGCGTGCTCAGGTGCGGCGCGGCCAGGCCCGGAGGACTCGCGGGGCCGTGGGGTGGGCGCGGGGAAGGGGACGGGGGCTCGGGGCTCTGACCCGCGGCTCCTCTCGCCCCAGGGCCCGGGAACTCCTCGCCGCCCGCGCGCGGCCCCAGAAGCTGCCCCAGCGCTCGCACGGCCCCAAGGACTTCCTCCCCGACGGCTCGGCGGCCCAGGCCGAGCGGCTGCGCCTGTGCCGCGCGGAGCTCTGGCAGCTGCTGGCGGAGGAGCGCGTGGAGCGCCTGTGAGCGGGGCGGGCCGGGCCGGGGGCGGGGCCGGCGGGCCGGGTGGCCCCCCCCCCCCCCCGTAGACTGAGACCCACCCTTTGCCAGGGGCAGTTTGGTGACCGCGGAATGGAGACCGGAAGAGGGGTTCGTGGAGCTGCAGACTCCTGCGGTGAGCGGCGGTGCTGCGGGCCGGGGAGCTGCCTTCCCTCCCCTCCCCGCTGCGTTGTGACCTGAGCTGTGGGTCCCGCACAGGGCAAATTCTGGCAGACCATGGGCTTCTCCGAGCAGGGCCGGCAGCGGCTGCACCCCGAGGAGGCGCTGTACTTGCTGGAGTGTGTGAGTGGGGCCCCAGGACGGCCGGCAAGCGGTTGGGACCGAGGAACCGGAAGAGCATGTGTTTTGCTTTTTTTTTGGAGAAAAAGTGCACACGACTGAGTATTCAGGGAGCGTGTAATCTGACTTCTAGAGCAGAAGACAAGAACGCCCTGCAAGAAGCAGGGATTCCGTGCATGGAGGCCTGCTGGTCTCCACTTCCTGGTTGGCAGTATTCTTGCTGGGATGCTGGTCGGGGTGGGGGGTGGGGGGGGTGCGCACAGATGTTAGAGTCAGGATGTTGCTCCATTGGCTGGGCCACTGCAGGGAGGGCTTACAAGTTGAGCTGTTGGCCCCACTTCCAGGGCTCCATCCAACTCTTCCACGAAGACCTGCCCTTGTCCATCCAGGAGGCTTACCAGCTGCTGCTGACTGAGGGCACGGTGACTTTCCTGCAGTATCAGGTATCCGCCACGCATCCACTGAGTTAGTATTTACAAGTGCATAGGAGGTGCTAGCCACAGAGCCAAATGTTGGGCCTATTAGACAGGCAAAGGCTCTGCTGACATGGTGCTTACATCCTAGTGGCGGCAATGAATAGTCAGCATCAAAAGGAAGATTGACGTCACAGAACTGAGTGCTAGGAAGAAGACAAAGTGGGGGGACGCGCAAGGCTAGGGTCATAGTGTGGACATCATGAGCACATGGATGGTAGTTATACTTTAAAGAAAAATTGATTTCAAAGAGGAAGGGAGAGGGAGATGGCGAGAGAAAACATCAGTGATGAGAATCATTGATCAGCTCCCTCCTGCATGTCTTCTACTAGGGATAGAGCCTGCAAGGTGGGCAGGGGAAGGGGAGGGGAGTGGAATCGAAATCTGATCTGGTTCATGGGTCCTGCTCAGCCACTGAGCCATGCCAGCTGGGCAGCACATGGAGGGCATTTAAAACCAGGGGGCTGTATGAGTAGGGGACTCCAACGTGAGGAGATCGGGATAAGATGAGAGACCAGGAACAGAGACTGAAGGGTGTCTAGAAACGGAGGAGAAAACCCAGCAGGGGTGGCAGCACAGAAGCCAAGAGAGGTGTCTTAAGGAAGAAGTTGATAGTTACATTGGTGACTGCTGAGAGATGAGCAGGATGGGGGAGGTTCCTGTGTACATCTCTCTGATACGGATATGGGGACAGGAGGACGAGCAGGTCTGGAGAGAGGAGTGGGGTGTGGCCCACCTTCTGCCATCTTCTTGTCCACATTGTAGTCAGGAGCTTCACTTGGTCAGCTTTAGTATCAAAACGTTTTAGGGCACAGTTCTTTGCCTAGCCCATCAGCTATCAGCTTTTTGAGATTTGCATTTAAATCAAGAAACTGCTATGTATCATTTGTGCCAAGTAAGATAAGCAAGAGACAGGAATTCATTCATACCAAGACCTTAATTTGGGGAGGGTGTTTATAATGGAGTGCGGTCCAACCAGTTCCCAGGTTTGGAATTGGCGGGAGGTGGGAGGGATGGCTCCTGTCTGGAGAAATGAGGTGGTATTTTATAAAGGACACAGAACCTTTACTTTTTTTTCCTTTCGAGGTCTTCAGCCACCTGAAGAGACTGGGCTATGTGGTCCGACGGTTCCATCCAAGGTAAGGGCCTTTTCCATTCCCTCCTGTTCAGTCCTGGGGCCTGGGTGACTAGCCCCAAAGTAGAAAGTGGCCTCTGCTTACCTGGAGTCCTTGGCTGGAGCTGCAGCTCCTGGACGTGGGCTGGGGCCTCTGCTGGAGAGGCTCTATGGAGAGGCGTGTTGGGATAACCAAGGTCATTGCCGCTTATCCTAGGTTATCGAATTGAGCTCCATCTTCAGCTTGTTCACTCCACAGATGATTGAGCACCTACACGGCCACCACCCAGGGAGCTCTGAGGCACAGTTACCGGAACAGAGCTTGGCACTTAGTAGGTGTGCAAGCAGATTTGTTGAGTGCAGGCATGAGTGAAGGACCAAGTGAAGAATGAGGCGTTGAGGAGAGTTTAACATTCCTTTTGCTAGATTAGATGCTCTTTCCTTTTGGGACCTCGGAAGGTCATCACCTTAGTAATGCAGCATTGCCGAGAGCCACAGAGACCTTCAGACCTAAAGTGGAAATTGGTACAGCCTTTGCGGTTTCCCAGCAGGTCACGAAAGCTCTAGAACATGGCTTTAATTTCTGGAATTGGAATATATCCTAAGATCGCCTGTGAGAATACGCATTTATCCATTCCGTCAACAATATTCGTTGACTACTTACTGGGTGCCAGCCCTTGTGCTCGTTGCTGAGGAACAGCAGAGAGCAAAATCACTGCCCCGCATCACTGGCATTTAGTGGGGACCTTACACAAAACACCAGCACTTTCCAAAATCAATGAACTTGGAAACATCCTGTGAGTGCAACACCGAGGGCCTGGTCACACGGGTTGGTGTATCCCTTAGAACAGCACTGCCCACTAGAACTTTCTGTGGTGATGAAAGTGTCCTGTTTATACTGTCCAGTATACGTGGCTTGTGCAGCTGAGTTTTTAATTTTATTTAACTTTAATGGATTTAAGTTTAACTTAGTTATTTATGTCTAGTGGTGGTTCCCGTATTGGACAGTGCAGTCTTTGAGCCATAAAAAAATGGCAGGGAAGAATGCTATAGGGATAAGGAACCATGTCCATATTACTACTATTGACTGAAACAGAAAGATAACAGAGCAGTATCTCATTTTGGTTAGAAAAAAACAAATACGGAGTCGGTATGGTGTTTATGAGAAACAACAATGGTACAGTGGTATCCACGGGTTTGATAGTCATTTTTATTTTCTGTATTTTCCTCGGCCTGATTTCCCTCACTGGTGATTAGTTGCTCATTGCTGGCTCTGCAGGAGCCCTGGTTCCAGGGAGCCCCAGTTCAGAGGCGCCATTGGTGCGACCCAGAAGCCTGGGCCCCTCTGGCCACCCCATGCACCCCGTGGGCAGATCTGCCTGGGGCTTAGCCTTTGGGTGTGGCTGTGACCCTGGCCCACTGGCTTGTGTACTGGGCCAGCCCCTTACAAACTCCACGGGGAGCACCAGGCTGAGAAGGTGGATCTGTTGCTTGCCTCATTCTCATGCCACAGCTCCATCCTGTCCCCTTATGAGAGGCAGCTGAACTTGGACAGCAGTGCCCAGCGCTTGGAGGATGGGACTGGCAAGAGGAAGAGGAGGAGCGCCAGGTCTCGGTAATGCTCCCCATACGGGCCACCACCCAGGGAGCTCCAGGGGCCGAGCTGTGGAGAGCGTGCTGTGTTGGGGCCTTGGAGAATGCATGGGTGGGTTTAGAAGCTGGGCTTGGGCGGCTCCTGTGCAGGCCCTGGGAGGCAGTGGGGCACGCGTGGGACGTGTGCACCTCAGCAGCCAGGAGCAGGTGTGCTGTGTTTCCTCCCTTCATCCCTCAGGTCCATTCATAAGAAGGCCAAGATCCTGGAAAACCCCTTACAGGGAGTGGATGGGACACCCGAGAGCCTGGGAACCTCTATCCCACCTTCCCACAACCTGAACAGCCGGTGCCCCGAGGGGAAACCCCAGGAGTCGAGCCCTGTAAAGGGCCCAGCAGGCCTCTTTCAGCCTTTGGGTTCCCCGGAGCCCTGCCCTGGCCTGGCCAGGGAGGTGGTGGGATGCAGCCAGGAAAGTGGCAAAGTGGAGACTGGGGTCAAGGGGACTCGGAAGCCTCGCTGGAACTTTGAGCAGATCTCCTTCCCCAACATGGCTGCAGACAGTCGCCACACCCTCCTGCCTGCCCCAGCCCCAGAGCTGCTCCCGGCCAATGTTGCAGGCCGGGAGACGGACGCTGAGTCCTGGTGCCTGAAGCTAAACCAGCGGAAGGAGAAGCTCTCCAGGCGCGAGTGGGAGCAACAGGCAGAGGCCCAGCACTTGCGGGAGGATGTAAACGCGGATCCCGAGGTGCGGCGCTGCTCCAGCTGGCAGGAGTACAAACAGCTGCTGCAGAGACGGCGCCTGCAGACCGCCCAGAGCCGCCCCCATCACCTGTGGGACCAGCCTGTCACCCCCTTGCTGAGTCCCAGCCAGGCAGACTCCCCAGGTACCGCCTCACCTTGCCTTTAGCCCCATAGGCCATTGGCAGCTAAGAAATCACCAGACTTTGAACAGGCATGGATTGGACTCAACTGATTGAGGCTTAAGAAAGATGAGGGAGGAGAGAGCTGTTCGTGAAGTGGACCCTCAGGGACAGCCTGGTCTGGAAAGCAGCCAAAGGACCCATGTGGGCAGGTTCAGAGGTGGCCAGTCAGCGCCTGAGGAGAAAAACGAAAACTACGACCATGTCCTTAACGTCGTATGCAAGATGCATTTGGATGCCCTTCTCCCTCCGCTGTTAGAGGGAACAAGGAGGTGATATGTTGGCCAAATAAGAGGAAGTTTACTGTATGCCCTGCCTACAGTTAAGAACGAAACTAATAGGGCAGCGATTTTCAACCGGTGTGCCGCAAAAATGTTTACTTTTTTATTTTAGAGAGAGGCAGAAACATCCATTTGTTTCACTTACTTATGCATTCACTGGTTGATTCTTTGATGGGCCCTGACCAGGGATTGAACCTGAGACCTTGGTGTATTGGGTTGATGCTCTAACCAATTGAGCTACCTCGCCAGTGCAAACGTTTTTTAAACATGCAATATCTGACTAGTCCGGGGCACTGACCTTTTTTCCCTTAGATTGTCAAAAAGTGACAACTGCCAACACAGCAATAGCCGTCTGGTATGAATGAATCAAAATTATACCTTTCTTTTGCCAGCTCGGCAGAAGAATGTATTTTTTGGTGTGCGGCAGAGTTTGAGTAGTTAATGTGTGCCGTGAATTGGAAAAGGTTGAAAGTCACTGTAATGGGGCGAGAACAGTATTAACGGATTCAGATCTACTGGCAACCCTTATGGGAACATGGTAGATTACATGTAACTAGATTAGGGTCGCACCATCAGTCCTATTTCGGATAGACAACATGGGACATACCTATACTTTAAAAAATGTGCTAAATCTGGGAACCCTAAACTAGATGGCAGATTGAGAAGTGTCAGGGGAGTCTGTAGATGACTGCACTCCCCCAGCAACGTATGTTCCCTGTCCTTGTAGCCACAGTCCTTCAGCATATCTCTGTGCTGCAGACGACACACCTTCCTGATGGAGGCGCCCGGTGAGTTTCCGGGTAGTGCCTGTCTCCACAGAACGTTGGCTGCCAGCAGGATTTGGCAGCTGGGGTTGGACTCCTGAAGTTGGGTATGAGTTGGGGGAATCATTCCATAGACCCCCAACCTGGCTGATATCGCTGGGTCTAGGGGAGCCAGAGGAGTGAGAATCAAGAGGTGGATTTATCCCCAGGGTTCTGAGCTAGGCAGTTGAGCCGCCCCCTGCCCCTCAAGTGGCACCTCACAACAGGACCCCAGTTCCCCTGGACAGGCTGCTTCCTAGGAGAAAAGGTGGAGCAGGAGAGTCCCTCAAGTTTCTCACTCTGTTCTCAGGCTTCTGGAGAAGTCTGGGAGCTTGGAGATCAGCTTTGATGTTTACCAAGCCGACGCTGTGGCCACGTTCCGGAAGAATAACCCTGGCAAGCCCTACGCCCGGATGTGCATCAGTGGGTATGAGACCAGCAAGCACTGCCCCCCAACTGCTGCTACTTCTCCTAGAAACCCCAAGCGGACTGACTTCTTCCTGCTCCTGATCAGTTTGCCAGTCCCTGAAAGGTCCCGAGACTTTGTAACTGAAATGAGGCCACACAGCCTGTTTGTGCTGTGGGAACCCCAGCTTTCTAGTCCGCCGCCCCCCCTCCTGGCGTTTTCAGGTCGTCTCTCCTAAGCCACGGGGGTCCTGCGCTCAGTGAGAACCTCGCTCTCCCTAGCCCCCTCACCCAACCAGGATTCTCGATTTCTCTTGAACTTAGCCATGCAGTTTGCAGAGAGGAGAGCCCAGGGCCCAGACTTCCTGCCCCCCCCCCCCAACTCTTAGTCTCCCTTCCCTGGGAGCCCGAGGGCTGGGGTCTCAAAGCCTGAGGGTAGGCTCTGTCCAGGTCTCAGTCTAACTTTTATCCCTGCAGGTTTGACGAGCCAGTCCCAGACCTCAGCACCCTCAAGCGGTTGTCCTACCAGAGCGGGGATGTTCCTCTGATATTTGCCCTGGTGGATCATGGCGACCTCACCTTCTACAGCTTCAGGGACTTCTCACTGCCCAGGGACCTGGGACCCTGATCAGCTCTGACAGGGCCTGGGGCCAGCTTAGGGGTTTGGAGGGGCTTGGACCAGCTACTCTCAGGGACCATCTCAGCTGCCTCCTACACCCTGTGGCTGCAGGGGGTAGTCTGGGCCTTGGCCCTGGGTATCTGATGTTTGCAGAAGAGCCACGCCGAGCTGCTGCAGCGCTTCCAAGCCCCACGACTGCCTCTGCTGCCTTGCAGTGATGTCCTTGGACTCAGCACTGGATTCGAGAGACCCAGCGAGGTGGGGCAGAAGAGAGGACTGTGCCTTGAGAGGAGAGGGTGCCTACTTCATGCGATAATGCCAAAAGCCATAGCCATTAAAAAAAATAGATCCTTTTTCTCCTGTGGCTGGATCTGCTGCACAAGTCCCCCACCCCCATCCCGTGGTCCTTGGGACTGGACCCCAGGCCCCGGCCTCTGCTTTGCCCAACCGCCGAGAGTGCTTTCTCTGGGAACTAAGAGAAGGCTACGACGCCGCACCTGCAGGGACCGCTCGTCCACTTCTCTGCACAGTAGTCCAGGGAGGGAAGCGGCCCTCCACAGGCCTTTCCCGAACGCAGCCGGTCCGGGTAGAAGGCTGCCCGGGCAGCGCCATGTCGGTGTGGTTTGAACCCTAGTCACTCGGAGTTGTGCGGTGGCGCCCGCCATACACGCCTCGGGCCCGGTCCCCGCAACCCCTTTCCGCTCCCGCCTCTCGTTGCTCCAACCCCCTTCGTGCTAAAACTCCCGTCCCTGTTGCGGTCCCTCGGGGCCTCGGGCGCCGGCCAGCCAGCGCAGGGCCTCGGCGGAGGGGAGGCCAGGCTTGGAGCCCGCCCCGAGGGGAGGCGCTTCGCGGTGACGCCCCGTCCTCACGCCACCTCGCTCCTGGGCCCCGGGACCTGCCCGGTCTCGGTGGGTCGCCCTCGGCCTGGGCTGAGCGCGCTCAGCAACGCCCCTCCCTCAGCGCCCGGGACCGCAGTGGGAGGGACGGCGGCCGGGCCCTGTGCGCTCCGGGAACTATTTCTTCCCGGGGCGGCGGCGGGACACCAGGCGCCGACAACCTGCGACCAGGTGCGCGCAGGTGAGGCCGGGGGCGGGGCAGCCGCGCCTCGTGCATATTCACGCGGAGGAGGCCCCGCCTTCGCCCCGTCCGGGGCCGCGGATTGGCCCAGCGCCGTCCCGCCCCGGAGAGCGCCCGCCCCCCGGCGCTCGGGGCTCCCGGGCCCCGCCGGCTCGCCCTTTATGTAAATAGAGGCGGCTCCGCCCCTCCCGCGCCGGAGGTGAGCAGGAAGGAGGCTGCCGCCCAGCGACCCGTGGGCCCGCGGCCGAGCGAGCGGAGCCGAGAGCGGGCGCTCGGAGACACGGAGGCCTCGGCCGGGGCCGGCCTGGGGGTCCAGGTGAGGCGCGGGCCCGGGCCCGCCCCCTCGGGGCGCCCGCCACTCGGGGCGTGGAGGCTCGGGAGGGCCAGGACCCCGGCTTCCCGGGCGGGGCGGGGAGGGCTGCGCCCAGGTCCGCCTGCCTCTCCCCGGGTCCGGTCGGCTCCGCTGGTCTGGGAGGAAGACGCCCGTGGAAAGTGCCACCGGGAACCTTTCTGTCCCGGGCGCGCCCGCGATTACAGAATTTGGGTTCAGAGTTTGCACAATAGTGTTGGCTCGGGGAGCGGGGAGACAGGTGCCCCGCCCGGCCGAGTGCGGGGGTCACCGCGAGCGGAGTCGCCGGGCCTGGATCCCCACGTGCAGGGGGTCTGGCCGCCGAGGCTGGCGACGCGCGTCTCCGGTGGCCTCTCCCCGCGAGCGGCGGCGGCGGCTTAGCCCCGTCGCTGCCATCTGGGCCCTCTCCCCACCGGCCCTTTGTGCCGCCTAATCCCCGGGCGCAGAAAGCCCGCGGGAGGGACTTAGGTCTCGGGGCCTTTCTCTGCCCGGGGGCTTTGGGCACCTTTAGGGGACAGTGCGGGCACTTGGCCTGTTCTCCACGACGACGGGGGTGGGGGTGCGCTGTGGGACGTTGGGCTTGGTGAGGCCCGAAAATGCCTGACTTAGCGAAGAAAGTGTGCAGAGTTTGCTCTTGGCTGGCTTGGGCCGGACGGTCGGTCGACACCTTGAGCTTCGGCTGTGGGGGAACTGATGGTAACAGGAGAGCCCTGGTGTGGTCCCCTGAGGCGTTCACCTGACGCAGGTGAGCTGTGGGTGAGCGGGTGGGGCTTCGACTCCGGCCCCTTCCCATGGGATCCATTTGCCAGATGCAGGGAGTCTTAACCTGGGCTCTAGGGACCTTCTGCAAGTTTACAACTCCAGGCTGCAGGGGGAACTCTGCAGGGGAAGGGGTGGGGTGGGCGAGCTGGGAGACAGGAAACCCCAGCTGGGAAATTGCAGCCGCAGCATAGAGGACCTGTGGCCCAGCTCTGGGGACCCCAAGGTGAGAAGCGGCTTTTGAGGAAGACAGGCAGCCGGGGTCTGTAGGGGAAGGGCCCTGGGAGCTGCTCTGTGTTTAATGGGCAGGGGACCCAGATGGGGTTTCCTTAAGCTGGGCCAGTCTTTGTGGGGGCTGCTGGACAGTGTTTCCAGGGCCTGGGGTCATTCTGCAGCCCTACTGTGCTCCTCGTTGAGGAAGTGGACTGTCCCCTTTGGTGGCAGATTAAGGTAATTTTAATAACTTAGTCACTTCTTTTTTTTATAATATATTTTATTGATTTTTTACAAAGAGGAAGGGAGAGGGATAGAGAGCTAGAAACATCGATCAGCTGCCTCTTGCACATCTCCCACAGGGGATGCGCCCACAAGCAAGGTACATGCCCTTGTCCGGAATCGAACCCGGGACCTTTCAGTCCGCAGGCCAACGCTCTATCCACTGAGCCAAACCGGTCAGAGCTTCGTCGCTTCTTAATACCCAATAGCATTAAAAGAAAAACAACCATAATTCCCGATGACCCCTTTTGGTTTAAAAAATAAAGCGGTAATAGATGCCCATAGTGGGTGAGATCAACCTTAGAAAGTGTAAGAGGGGATAACGTATCCCCTTGCCTCACCTCAGTCTTCCCTCACACACAGTGTCAGTAAGTGTGGTGATGTCCTGCACGCAGGTGTAAGTTAAAGGGTGCTGGCCAGTGTCTTGCTGCATGACTTCGGCTCTGCCAGCTGAGCCTTGCTTTACAGATGCTGATGAATGGATGAGAAATGTCCCAAACTCTTGTGGCCTGGCACCGTGCCCACGCCAGGTGAGGGTGTGTCTTAGCATCTCCACGAAGCACGAAAGCCATGGTTCCTTCTGGCCTTTGGCAGATGCCTGGGCCTGTTGGGTTTGCCTGATAGACTGTGAGGGACTCTGCTTTCTCTGTCCAAATTTTAGCCAGGGGTGGTGATGGGGCGGGGGGGTGGGGGGGTCGGGGTCATGGTTACTGAGAGCCTCTGGAGGCCAGAGCTTTTAAAATGAGGGCGGGAGTTGGGAGGCTGGGTAGAGGGCAGTGGCCTGTCCTAACCTCATTCGTATTTCAGTGGCCCGTGGTAATTCTCCTGCTCCTTGGCAGAGCCAGCAGAGGCCCGATGGCCAGACCCCAGCTGGGGCCCTATGCTGGGGGGGTGTGGGGGTTTGGGGGGGAGGGCTGGAGGGGTGTAGAATCTGATGGGCTCAGCTTTCTGCCCAGGGGAGGGCTTGAGTGTAGACATTCTGCACCCTGTTGGGGGAGGGGAGCACATTCCTGGCTGCTCTGTTGTCATTGAGGAGGTTTCCTGAGCACCAGAGTGCTTTCTTTCACCCTTAGTTAGGGAAGGAGTTCCTGGCCCCAGGACCCTCTTGCTGGGAGAAAGTGGTGCATGGAGCTGGAGAGTTCAGAGCCTTGCTGTCAGTCTGTGACCTCCCGTCCTACCCCGTTGGAGACATTTAGCATCCGGGGCAAGAGTCTCCAGGAGCATTGTGGGGCTGCCTGAAGGGTTACTCAGCCTTCCCTGGGCCACCCACATGTGTTGGAAGCAGCTGCTGAGCACCTGAGTTGGGGTGGAGGGTTGGTGGTCCCTACTCCTGGGTTAACTGCTCTGAGCAGCATGGGGCCACTGGTAATGTTGCCCTTCCCCAGCCCTGGCCCCCAGGGCTCCCCAGGAGACCCCCTTCCCTGTGCCGTCACCGTGGGGCTTTGCCCAGCTCCCTTTGGTGTGACCTTCCCTTCTTGCCCTGCCTCTCAGGGGAAACTGGTCCTTTGAAAAGTCACCTCACTCCTTCCCCTTCCCAGGAACCACAGTGAATTCTTGAGCTAGGAGAGGCTCCTCTGGGCGTGGAGACGGGAGCTGCTAGGGACCTGACTCTGCCCTTCAGGAATTCAGCAGTGACCGGAGCCTATGTGGAAACACCTGTGTTACCAGGGTTTGATGAAAGGGACCTCTGGGCACAGGACTGTTGACTCTTATAAGTAATGATATTGTTGGATTCTCCTTGCCAAGGAGCTGAGTGTCCTGGAGCCTCAGACTGAGGCAGAGGCCACAAAAATGTCCCCACCAGGATGCCGGGCATGATGTCCACATGGCCCTGGCCAGAGACTTTGACAGCAGGGTGGGGAAGTTCCCTGCGGGACCCTCTGGTGCCCCAACACAGTGTTCTTTGGGGTTAGTAGCTTCTTCTTGGAGAAGAGCTTTGCCTAGTTGGTCCCCATTCAGCCTGGCTGTTCATTCATTCATTCATTCATTCATTCATTCAAAGTATTTGCTGCTACCTCTGTGTGTACCGTGTGATTTAGACACTGGGCATTAGCCTTACAGAAGGCAAAGATCTTTGTTATCACAGGATTCGCATGCTAAAGGGTGGAGAGCTCTAGCGACAGTGTAAGTAATAAATCTGTTTAAAGATGATATGAGCTACAGAGCAGCAAGGGATAGGACGTTGCCTATGGTGGGGGCAGGATGAGCCTTGATGAGGTCACAGATCGGCAGGGGTGAGGGAATCCTTTAAGTAAAACGTGGATGTCTTTCAAAAGGCAGGGTACTAAGCACTGGAGACACAGCCATGCATAGCACAGGCATAGTCCCTCCCTCCTGGAGCTGGCCTCTTCTAGAAGCTCCTTAGGACAACAGCGCAATTCCTGAGGCAAGTAGGAGGCCGTGGAATGGGGCTGGATAGGAGGAACCAGACAGCCTACCCACCTCCACCCACGTTAGTTGTCCACCTTCCCCCAGGGTGGCTTTGCCCTTCCTTGTGCTTGCCCACAGGCATCCATCACTTCCCTGGAGAGAGTCTGATGTTGGATTGCAGAAGGGGACTGAGGCCCCCAGAACGGTGATGGGGGTGGTGCTGCATGCACTCTGACTTCCCACCCATCCTCACAGCCAGGCTGGGGAGAGGAGCCCTGGAGGAGGAGCCTCAATGTTGCGGGCTGGCCTGGCGGGTGGGCAGGTGGGTGGGTGGGAGGGCCCTTGCTGAATGTGAGACTGGCCTATGGCTCCGTAGGATGGATATTGGGAG
Source organism: Murina feae (assembly GCA_004026665.1). NCBI lineage: Eukaryota > Metazoa > Chordata > Mammalia > Chiroptera > Vespertilionidae > Murina > Murina feae. The sequence goes on from PVJC01002934.1 coordinate 47,566, forward strand.
GATGGTGGCGACTGACCTGGATCCAGCTCCAGAGGGCCCGGTCAGATGGTGGCTGCTGACCCCAGGTAGTCCCACCTACACTCCTGCCTGTGAGAGAGGCCTGAACTGAGCAGAGGGGTCTGCAGTCGCATCAGAGTTCAGGGACTTGGACTTGGACTTGGACTTGGTAGCTCTTGGAATTGGCCATTTGATAAGTAATTGTAAGCATTGCATGAAATGAAGCACGTCCAGGCCTTAAAGTAGCAACTGGCCATAGTTTACTTTCGGTCCCTTTTATTACCTCGTAGCAGCAGCAGTGGCCGCAGCTCTCTGGGTCCCTCCTCCTTCTCTATGTTCTTTGAGTCCCACCTCCATGAGGTGCCCTTTCCACTGAGGTTTGGTTGCTCAGCTGCTGGCCAGGGGCTGCCCAGTGTCTCGGCGAGATTGGGGTTCCCAGGGTAACATGGGTGCTTGCAGAGCAGCCGTGGGCATCTGAGTTGGCATGGACAGAGGCCGGAGGGGTCAGCAGCTGCCCCAGTCAGGAGAGCCCGGCCCCACCTCTCCCCTCCATAGAAGGTTGCAGGGGCGTGTTCACACCTGGCGTGGGCGAGGCCACAGCGCACACGGGCCGCACACAGGATGTCATGTCGGGGAGGAAGGGCAGCTTCCCGGCTGCAGCAGCAGGCTGTGGGTGCACAGGCCGGGGGAGGGGGGGGTAGGTAGAGAAGAGCCTGGGACTCCCCGTGGCTTCTGGAGATCCCACGCACAGGCAGCATGGTGTGGCTCCTCCAGCCTGCCCTCGCTCGGCCCCAGAGGCCCAGAGCCTGCTGCTGGTGCCGCCTCTCCCTCGGATTAATGGACTGCCCAGGACATCGAAGGATCTCCCAGGGCTCTGGCCCATCACACACCTCCAGGGCAGAGGGGCTGGCTTAGCTTGGGGACCCATTAGCCCAGGTACCCCAAACAATGCCAGCGGGGGACACGGCAGTCTGGGAACCGCCTTCTTTCTTCCCAGGGCACCGTGGAATCTGCTGCTTCTAGTAGAGGCCCAAGACAAGCCCATCCCATGCAGTTATTCCTTCTTTGCCTCTACTGGCCTCTCTTCTGAGGCGCAGGGTCTGGACACAGGATGGGGAGTGTGGGGGGCGGGGGGACTCAGGTGTGAATTTGCTAGCCTGTTGCTAAGCAGATGGCTCCCCTATTGTCCCCACGGGGTGGGGTGGGGGGAGCGCCGGGCTGTGGGGAGCAGGGGGGATGGAAAGAAATTGCAAGTCAGCTGCCCATGGGCTAGTTCCACACACAGGCTCAGACCGTGTAGAAAATGAGTGAGAACTGGCCACAGGTCAGCAAGCCTCGTGTGGCCCGGCTTTAAACCCTGAGCGCCCACCCTGAAGGCACCAAGCAGGGAGGCAGCGCGGGGTGTGGTCGGTGAGGGACAGAGGGCCAGCTGCAGTCCTTGGAAGTCAGGGTTGGAAAAGGTGTTTCTTTCAGGAAGCCCCTCTCGGGGGTCGTGCTGTAGCCAGGTAACATCCCTGTGCGGGAAGCCGGGGTCCTCAGAGCTCCTTACATGCCCAGTGACTTCGCCTCAGACCCTTGACATCCAGACTTGGGGGGCGACTGAACTTGCCTTTGCCCCCACATACCTCACGGTGGAAGCGCCACTGAAGTGGCCAGCACCCCAGGTCCTCCTTGGGGTCCTGGAGCCCAAGGTCCCGTATGGTTCCACCTGCCTCTGCGCCATGTGGTGTCCACAGGGGTGTCCTCTCCTGTGTCCAGTGTAATGTGGCTGGAAAGGAACCCAGGCCCCGAGAGAGCAGGAGGCATCCACCTCACACCTGACCACTGGGCGACCCTGTCTCCCCCTTGATCCTCTTATGTACCCTGCCTGTGAGGCTGGTAAACCAGAAGGGAAAAGCGCTGGTCCCATGGCCCTTCCAGTGGCTTGTCCGCTTCTGTGACTATTTTAAATCGATTCTACATGCCTCCTGGGTACTTTGCACATGTCCTTGGCGACTGCCAGCCCTCCATGGCGCTGAGCGCCTTCCCCCCGACACCCAGTGGCCACTTAGGTTGCTTCTGATTTTTGCCAATAGTTTAATGGCCAGGAGGATCGAGGAGAATATTTTCAGAGCTGAACGGGTGCCCGTCCACGGAGGTTTCAGCAGAAGGTGTGGTCAGGTGCTGAGGGTGCGAGTGCTCAGGGGGTGAGGGCATCTGGAAGGCGGTCTTTGATGTGCTGCTTGGAGGACTAGAAGCTATTTCAGCCAGGAACACGGAGGCCACAGTGAGTGGGCCCTGGGGTGGGAGCTGAGCAGATGGACTGCTGGCACAGGCCAAGCGTCAGGGACGTGGTGTGGGAGAGGGGCAGCCAGCCCACATCAGGCCCCTGCCCAGGACAGTCAGCGGGTTCCAGGGGAGTCACACTGAAGCTCGGTGCTGTGGCGCCCTAGGGCCCCTTTCCCAACCCACCTCATCTCTCCTAGTTGCCTGCACTGGGCCCCTCCCCGTCTTCACCCTCCTGAAGCGTGCTGGCTGGTTCCGGCTGCCTGACACGCCCTGCCTCTGAGCCTGCCTCGCTGACCACTTCCTATTATTCAGGTCTGGGTGGAGATACTCCCTCCTCCATTCATTCATTCAGGCTGCGTGCGGGCGCTGCAGGGCTGAAGGGGGCCAAAGTCCCCGAGTGGGAGTGAGAAGGCGTGTCCTGTGGAGGGTTGCACGGGTCATAAACAAGGTCAGTAAGTAAACTAGGCCAGCGTGACCGGTGCTGAGGAGAAAAGCAAAGCAGGGAAGTTAGGAGAGAGAATGTCGGGGGAGGGAGGCATCCCAGGCCGAGGCACAGGCCCAGGTGCAGGCATGGCCGCTGAGTCCTTCTGACCACAGAACCGTGGTCACTCTATCTTACTTGGCATCTTCCCTTGTTCTTTTGCCAGCCCCCAAACCATGAAACCATTCGCTGACTAATTTGTGAGTCATCACACTCCCCCCTGCAAGGCTGTGAGCTTGGTGACATAAGGGATCTTGTCTGTCTGTCATTATTGGATCCCCAGTTCCAGGACAGTGCCTGCTCCATGCCAAGCGCTGCACCAGGCACTGGGCATGTCATTGCGCCACTCCCCCCAGCAGACCCGTGTGGGAGGGAGTGCACCCCTCTGCAGTCGAGCTCGCTGGGCCTCGGAAGGCCACCCAGCATGGCGATGAGCTGTGGTGGTTGAGCCCTGGCTGTTGGCTGTTGGCACCAAGCCCCCGTCTCTTTCCCCTACGCCCCCACCCCCAGGAGTGGACTGAGTAGGGAGGATCCGTCCACACCAGGGACCTCCAGGCCTTGATTCCTGAAGTTTCTCTACAGAGAACCTGCTTGTCTGGGATGAGTGGAACTGAAGGTGGGTCCAGCCAATCCCAGGCTTGTCCCTCTTCAAGAAGGGGTGGCGGTTTTCAAGCCTTGACCCGGGGCAGTTATTTCTGTATTGGGAGCTGCACTGAGGGGTTGGCTGGAGTGAGGAACAGATGGATGCCAATGGGGTCCCAGCCCCCTGTTCAGTGATCAGGTCCATGCACGACCCCCCAGCCCTGCCCAGCCAGTCCTCTTCAGCACCCCACAAGCAGCGGCCAGGCCCCAGCCCCCAAGCTGCTTGGTAGGCTCTGAGCGGAAGGCATGTAGGCGTGACAGTGCACACGTGTCCGTGCCTTTTAACTGGAGGGGTGTCACTGGGCATCTGCCCCGTCATATCCATCCTTCGCTGCCTCCCAGAGCCCTGACATTTGGAAGTTTGCCAGACCTGGGGTCAAATCCAAGTTCTGCTGGTTTCGCCAGTGACCTTGGCCCAACGGCCCAGCCTCTGTGGTCTTCTTTCCCTGTCTGCCAGGTGGGGATATTCCACTCACCTCCCAGGGAGGCCAGAGGGAGGTGAGGGAACCCCGGGGCTGGGTTCAGTAGGTGTGCTTCGTTCACAGCGCACAGGGTGCCAAGGAGAGGGTCACCTCACTGCCCTGGGTGCGGGGGTTTCGGGAGGATTTTCCTCCTGGAGATTGTTTGCTTTTTTAACAGGGAGCAGAGATTACTGAAGCAAAATGTTAAAAAAAAAATTAAAAATGACATGCAAGGGGCTGATGTAGTGGCTGGGAGGCAGCAGGTGCTCCAGGGCACCCGGATGGAGTGTCCACCCTGCCCTCTTGGGGGGCCACCTCCCACCCATCCCCACATCCTGTCTCCCTCCCTCCTACCTGCACCTCCTCCACCTCACCGTGAGCCTGTGGGTCCTTGGCACAGATGGCCCTGTGTCCTCTTGTCCCCACCCTGAGGCCTGCATGGTTCGTAGGACAGCCTAGGTCCGCCTCTCCCTGGAGTCTGCAACCCCTCCCCCCCCTCCAGGCCCCACCCCCAGCTTCCTCTGACCTCTGACCCATGACCTAGTCCTGAGGGGAGAGTGAGCACCCCAGACCTGCAGTGGCCGATGTATGAGCGTGGGCACCCTCCCCCCGCACTGCCCACTGCCGGGCCTCCCCCACAGCTGGAAATTGAGGACACAGCTCAGCTGTTTGTCCGGAGGCTGAAGCTGCAGGCCCCGGAGTGGAGTCTGCTCACTCCCAGTTTCAGGAGCCTCAACTTTCCCGGGTTTGTTCCCTGAATCTCCTTCAGGGCCTGGGTCAGGTGGGCACCTGGGAGTTTCCTGACGACCTGCTGCTCCAAAGGGAAGCGGGGCTCCCCACTCCCCAAAATGTGAAGACAGAAACCTCTCATATCCACCCCTCCCCCTCCCACAAGTGGCGGCCTTTGTGGTGTCCCCAGAAAGTGATGGTGCTGAGGGCTGGTCTCTGCCTTTTCCCAGTTGGGGTGGCACTTGGAATGCCCCCAGACATGTGTGTGTGTGTGTGTGTGTGTGTCTGTCTGTCTACCGAGTGGGGTGACCTCTCCCAGCACGGTCAGGCCTCAGAGGGAGGCCTTTTCATATGCAAAGTTAATTGATTTCTTTGGTCACTTCCCAAGAGGCCAGAAACTTCAGGGATACATCCTTCTCCTATAGGACACCCCCGTACCCCAGAGCGAGCTCCTGGCCTTGCTTCCTTCCCTTTAAGGTGTCTCGGGGTGGGCCTGGGCTCCTGCGTTTCCAAGTACAGACCTTGGTGTCCTATGGTCAGTGGGTGGCTGCTACTGGAAGCCGGAAGCTGGAGTACAGATGACCCCCCTTCCCCCCGGGATGATCCAGAAATAGTTTCCCCTCGGATTGGGAAGGCATTCTCCAGTGGGCGGACAGCGTGCAGGGCTGGTTTCTTCTGATGAGCTTCACTTGGGCCCGTGGGAAGGGGGCCTCTCTGAGCGTACCCCATCAGGTCGGGCAGCCTGGGGCCAGGGCTGTAGTAGCTACGGAGACCCCGCAGCCTCGTGGGACAGACCTAGCTCCACCGTGGGTCCCAGGTGTGTGGTGGGAGGGACCAGCACCCCTGATTGCATGCTCTGCGCACTCCTCCACCCAGATGCTCCCCCACCCGGGTGCTCCCCCACTCGGGTGTTCCCCCACCCAGGTTCCCGGCAGCAGTGGCCGAGGCAGAGCGGCCCAGGTGTGCTGGCTGCCTGAGAGGTTGCTGCCCGGCCCTCCCTGCCCCCCACCTGGTGTGGGAGCCCCGCTGGTCAGCCTTGCATTCCCACCTCCCAGCCGCCTGCTAGGAAGAGAGGCTTGTGAAGTTTCCCTTTCTGTTTAGCTGGAGTTTTATGGTTTTTCAGAAATCAGGTTAACAATTAAGCTAATTAACCTCTGGGCCTCCTGTTCCTGTGAAGCCTGGATAAATGGCTTCCTCCCCCAGCTTCTAGGCTGGGTTTACAAGGCCACAGGTGGCCAGGAGCAGCGTTACAACATTAACCAGTCCTGGGCCTGGGGATGGAGCGTGGGGAAGCCCAGGATGGCGGATGGCGGAGCTGACCTGGCCCAGGGGCGGCCACCTGCTGGCTGGGCCGGGCAGGCCGGCTTGGGGACTGGGCTGCATGTTTGCCTCACCCTGGCGCTCAGCAGCTTCTCTTTCTCCAGGGGCCTCGCGCCAACAAGATGAGGCGGTTCCTGCGGTCGGGACATGACCCTGCTCGGGAGAGGCTCAAGCGGGACCTCTTCCAGTTCAACAAGGTAAGGGAGCGGGAAGGAGGAGACATAGCAGGTGCCCAGGTGAGCACCACGTCAGCAGCCAACCCCAGGCCGGGGCTGGGTGCTCAGGTTGCCTTCACTTGATGAAGGTACTTACTGCCCGAAAAGCCTCATGGGAATCTGACTTTGACAGTGGGGTGCCCAGGAGTTGGGAACTCCTTGTCCCAAACCTGTCATCAGCCGTGTGACCTCTGCAGATCACCCTGCCTCTTCCAGCCTCAGTTTCCCCACCTGTGGAATGGGGGTAAAACAATCCGCCCTGTCTGCCTCCTCACAGGGTTGTTGAGGAGGCTTAGGGACAGGAAAGATGAAAGGATGTGGAAGCCTGCCAGGTGTGATAATGTTCCTGTGACCCAGGTCCCCTGGGGGCGTGGCTACAGGTCGTGGCTGTTCCCACCCTCCTCCAATTGCCCCCAGAGGCAAACACAACTTTTTCTGTCAGCGAAACACGTGATTCCTGGCAGGCCTGGCGGTGGGGAGGTGGGAGAGGCACTGGGGGAACTTGCCAGGGTTGGCATTTGACTCTCCCAACCCCACACCTGCTCCAAGGCCCCCAAAGCCCGGTAGCATGTCACCTGAGGTCACAGGGAGGGTCCCAGAAACTCCTCAGGGCTCCCAAGGGGACAGGTGCCCGAGAAGGCCAGAGCTGTAAGGAGGAGCACAGCCGTGGTTTACTGGCTCTGGGGCCACCTAGCAGTCTGCAGCTGTTCCGGGTAATTAGCCCCTCTCACCTCTGCCTTGATCTAGGCCAGGGGTTCTCAACCCCTTTGGCGGTCCAATGACCCTTTCACAGGGGTCCCCTAAGATAAGGTGACCAGATGTCCCGCTTTTGGCGGGACAGTCCCGATTTTTAACAGCTTGTCCCGTGTCCCGCGGCGTTTTAAAAAAGTCCCGATTACTCTTTGTAATATTTTAAGTAATAATAAAAAAAAAGAACCCCCTGGGTCAATGGTGTACCGCTTTAAATCTGGTCACCTTAGCCTAAGACCATCCTGCATATCAAATATTTACATGACAATTCATAACAGTAGCAACACTACAGTGATGAAGTAGCAACAAAAATGATTTTATGGTTGGGTCACCACATGAGGAGCTGTATTAAAGGGCCAGGAGGCTGAGAACCACTGCTCTAGGCTCTGGGCCTCCATGCCTAGACTCCCTCTGTCCCAGAGGATGGACTGTAGGAAGAGGCGGACTGGGGACCCCTCCAGGAGGTGGTGATGGATGGGGGTCCCCATCTGGCTTCACCACGTAAAGGCGGGTGACTCTGTGCATAGGGTCAGCACAGGTTTGGTACAGGGACACATGGGATTAGATCGTTTACGTGCTAGACACAGAGTCTGGGAACTTGAGCTGCTCTTTTCAGAGGCAGCCTCCCAGGCCCGAGAGCTCCCAGGGCTCGAGGCCCGTGGTTTCTCCCTCACGCTCTGCCGTCTCCCTAGACTTCCTGGGCCTGTGGGAGGTGTGGCTGCCCTCAGCGCTTTGCCATAAGGCCACTGGCCTCAGATCCCGGCTTCCCTGAGTGAGTGCCTCCTCCCACTGGCAGAAGGAAGCTGTGGGCAGGGCTTTTGGGTTTCGGGGAAATGGGGTGCAGTGTTGGAACTGGGGGATCTCGGGGCCCTTGGACCTGCCGTGGTTACCCCCAAGGGAGCAGCGCATGGTTGCTGGGTGCCTGTCTCAGAACCTCAGCACCGGCTGGAGGATTCTGGGTGACCCCTGTGTGCCTCCATGCCCCTGGCAACGCCAGGATTTCACAGCCTGAAAAGGTGGCCAATTTCAGTGGAAACTGGAAAAACAGGCTCAGCAAGGAGGGATGAACCCCCGCCCCAAGTTCTGCTGCTTAGCAGGGTGGGGCTGGGGTGCGTCTGGGGTGGTAGAGTCCTCCCTCCATGTCCCTCAAGTGGTGGTCCCCACACCTGGCCACCCCATCCCCAGGCCTGGTCAGGAAGGGGGAGGGGAGGCTCCTGGAATTCCTTCCTCCTTCCATTCACTTGCAAGAATTGAGCACCTACTGTATATACAGCCCAGGCCTGGGGCTCTGGGAATCTCAGATAAGACCTTTGCCTTCCTGGTGGGAGGGAGGGAGGAGCAGAGAGGAAGAAGGGGATAGTCTGGGTGTGGAGATTCGTCTCATCTAGGCTCTGGGTGAATGGTGAAGCCTGGAGGGTTGGGATTGGAGGGTGAGGCCACATCCTGGAAGATTTGGGAACCTACATGGTTCCACCCATACTAGTCCCTCCCCAGGGTGTTGAGTCGAGGACCAGGAAGGCTGAGACCTGGGAGTCTGGGCCTGACACAGCAGAGTCCTGGGTATAGAATGCTCTGAAGGTGCCCGGGACACAGGTGCCATACCAGGGTTTGCCTCGTCCTCGGGACGACTCACACACAGGTGCTGTTCCCATTGTGCAGGTGAGGAAACTGAGGCCTCCAGGGCTTGCACATTGTGGAGGGCACTGGCTGGGAATGAGGACCCCAGTCACTTCTGCCAACCAGCTGTGTGATTGGTAACTTCACCCCTTGAGCCTCCGTTTGTCCGCCTGAGAAGCAGTGGTGTGTGGTGTGTGGTGGGTCCTCAGGCCATGGGGGGAGACAGAGATCAGCTGGCAGGATCGATGGAGCGGACCCAGGGACCCCATGGGCACCTCAGTAGAGAGGAAGTGCCTCTGAGCGATGTAAGCTCGTGTCAGAGTGAAACCCCTTCCTCGAAAATCCCTCCTGGCCTTTGGTTCCCCTGGTGAAGGACCAGCCATCTGATGAGGGGGCTAGGCCCTTGCTGCCCGGGTCCCCCCTCCACGCCGGGCCCTGTGCAGTGCGCCATCCAGAGCCAGGTTGTTTTGTCTTGGCTTTTTCATGGCTGGGCCCCTGGTGTCAGGTGACAGCCACACCGGGCAGGCCAGGTTGCTGCCACCGCCAGGAGTCTGAGCTGACCACACCCGGTCCGGTCCGGGGCAGTGCCACCCAGCCAACCTGGTGTGCCCCCTGTGGCCCTGGCAGCCCTCCTTCCCATCACCCCAAGCTCTGGGGCCTCCTTGGCCCTCAATCTTGGACAGGCCTCCCCTTGCTGAGGGCAGGATGAAGGACCCCCACGCTCTCTGGCAGACAGCCCTGCCATCTCCCCTCCGGGAGCCTGAAATGGGAGACAGACGGGCCAGCGGGAGACAGACGGGCTTCTCTCCCACACCCCGGGCTCGCGTTGCAGTTTGGCGGCTCCTGCAAATCTCTCCTTTCCCAAGTCTCTGTCAAAGGCGTTCATTGTTCTCTCCTCCCCCGGCAGAGGTCACCTGAGCCAGGAGCAGGGTGGGGGCAGGGGCAGGGCCAGGTGGGCTGGATACTGAGCTCAGGAGGTAGGGGAGGTTGGCTGCCAAGCATTGGTCATCCTTCCAGCTTGAATCTGAGCTGGAGAAGCTGGGATGCGGGTCTTTGAGGGCCACCCCAGGATCCATGCCTGCTGTCGCACCCCCACTTCTGTCCTGGGTGGAGGCCGTCTCCCCTCCCTGCTCCGGGGACCTGGAGGGAAGGTTGCTGCATGTCCAGTAAGGAGCTGAGCCTTAAAGGCTGTTGCGAGTGTCAGGAAGGGGCCACCCAGGAGTGGGCAGGGCCCCTGAGCTGGAGGGGACGGCTGGACACAGGCCAGAGGTACCTTCACCCTCCCTGCTTCCCACACCCTTCCCGCCCGGTGTCCCGCTCTGCCTTGTCACCTCCATTAACTGACCTCAGTCCTCTCCCCAAATCCAAGTCCCTTCCAGATTCCCAGCACAACCCCCCCTGGGCCTCTCATACCTGGCCCCTGGGGGCCCCACACCTCCTTGCCTAGCCCAGGTCTCTGCGGTAGCACTGCCTTTGCCTCACTCAGGGATTTGAGGGCCTTCTTCGCATGTTGCATTGGTACGGCCACCACTCCTCCCCTCCCTGGGACCTGGGGAATCCCTGTCACCACACTATTCTCATTTGAACCCACTCTCTTTGCCCCTGGCCAAGTAAGGGCCAAATTTCCCTTATTGGTGTGTGTTTTTAAATATATTTTTATTTACTTTAGAGAGGAAGGGAGAGAAAGAAACATCAATGATAAGGGAGAATCATTGATCAGCTGCCTCCTGCATGCCCACAACCCGGGCATGTGCCGTGATCGGGAATTGAACCTGTGACCTCTTGGTTCATAGGTCGACGCTCAACCACTGAGCCACACTGGCCAGGCCCCTTTTTGTTCTTAAGAGAGCCTTGTCCCTCCAGAGTTGTCAACTTAAAGAAGACATCCTGAGGGGTACAGGGAATGAGAACCTGGGAAGGAAGTTGGCCTTAGTGGCAGGGCCTGTGTGCTCTGTGGGGTGAGCTGAGCCAGCCGCCTCAGGTGGTCTTAGGTTCATCGTGTTCCAGCAAAGGACAATGCTGGTATCGTCCCATTTATCAGATGTGAAATGAGGCTCAGAGAGGCCAAGTGGCTTGCCCAAGTCCACACGCCTTCTAAGTGGCAGAGGAGGGTTCAGAGCTTAGTGGGCCCGACTTAGTCCCTGTCTGTCTAGGTCAGCTTATGGGAAAGAGGGGAGGGGTAGCACAGTGACCCCAGGACCCTAAAGGACATGAGGAATCAGTAGGAGTGATTGAATGGCAGGCCCGACATTTGTATCCCTCTGGGTTAGGGAAAGGAGGCCGCTCCGCATAGGAGGGATCAGGAGATGCTAGGAGAACTGCCTGCCAGGGGGTCAGCCCTGTTCTCAGGGCTGCGAGCCTGACCCAAAGCTGCAGGCTGTCTTCTGGCGGGACTTGCCTGCCCGCAGCCTGAGGCAGCCTCGCCTAGGGCAGCTCTAGTCCCAAGAGGAAATCAGTAAGAGCCACACACGGGACTTACCAGCAGGCCCGTCACAAAATTCTTTTAACAAATGAAATTCATTTTGATGAAAAACTCTGTTTAGCCCACTATATTCAGAATGCTGTCTCAGTATAAATTCATGAGACTTTTTAAAAAGTCTTTGAAATCCTATTGTATTTTACCCTCACAGCGCATCTCAGTCTGGACGTTAAATTTTCTTTGTTAATATGTGGTCTGAATTTAGAGTTAGAAGCTTTACAGCTGAAAAAGGAGACCCAGACCAGCTAGTGTGGCTCAGTGGTTGAGTGTTGATCTATGAACCAGGAGGTCAGGGTTCGATTCCCAGTCAGGGCACATGCCTGTTTGTGGGCTCGATCCCCAGTGTGGGGTGTGCAGGAGGCAGCTGATCAATTATTCTCTCATCATGGATGCTTCTATCTCCCTCTCCCTTCCTCTCTGAAATCCATAAAAAAATACATATTTTTAAAGAAGATCCAAAGCTTGATCTGTCCGACTCCAGCCTTGTTCCTTTGCAACCCAAGAACATTCCTACAAAGTTTTCTAGTAACTGAAGTGAGCGTCCATCTGAAATGCAAGTTAATTAAAATAGAATAAAATTAAAAATTCTGCCCCTTGGTGGCACTAGCCACTTTGCAAGTGCTCAGTGTCGCCTTGCGACCCTCACACTGGGTAACGCCAGGCGCAGGCCTCCTACTGTCCACCAGGCTCCTGCAGGACGTCGCCCGCAGAGTCCTCCAAACCCCAGTATCTTTGGCCCCAAGCTGCTGCCGCCGCTGTGGTGCTGGGAGAATGCTTCTGTCCCAGGAGCGTCTTTCTGAGCTCTGGGCTGGCTGTGGCCTATGGGGGCCCTGGGGAAACTTGTCTGTCCCCCACACTCTTCACGGGCCCTGCCCTCCTTCCCCTGGGAAATGTTTGCATTCCAGACACTCGCTATCTCCCCACGGCTTCTCCAGGCTCTGCATTTTTTGCATAGCTGAACAGGGACCTGGGCGGCCAGGGGGGCTCCTGCTGGGTCGCTACTGACCTCCCAGCCATTTTCAGGGCAGCCCATGTCTCCGGCAAAGAGCCAGGCCTGAGGACGCCTCCCATACCTGGGTGTCCCCAGATGTCCCCAGAAAGGCCCTTTTGGAGCTGCTCCCTGGCCTGCCCCCAACATGGAGCCTCCAACCATGGACCACGCGACTAGACAGCAGGCGGGCAGCCGTTGAGTTTGCTACGTTATCACTCCAGCTGTCAGCAGGGCTTATCTCTTCCTGCTCCTCTGAGGCCTGACTGGATAGTCAGCCGAAGCCCCGAGCAGAACCCTGGGCCAAAGGAGAGCGGCCTCATCGGCTCGGTCTTTTCCTGCAGGGCCGTCTCCACGGTTTAAACTAGAAGAAATAACTAGACTTGAAAGCAGGTGGGCGTCCCTTTGCCTGCTGTCATCTGGTGCTGCAGGCTCACCGGCCCCTGGGGTGGGAGGTGAGGAGCAGGCTTAGCTGATAAAGAAACAACAGAAGCCTTCCTGAGGTGGTTTGCCGAGTCATCGGTAGGGTTTCCATCCGGACCTTTAAAACCTGGATTCCATCCCTGGCGCCTCTGCCTGCGAGAATGCTCAGAGCTGCAGGCAAAGATGGGAGTCCAGGAGGGGTCATCAGTCAAGTGGCAATTGCAGAACCTCTAGCAACAAAGAAAATGTTTAACAGCCGAGGCCTGGTGAGCTAGGGCACCTCCCACAGCGAATGTCCTTCCGCCGCTGGGTCATTTCAGCGCTTTGACAGCCGGGGCTGGCGACAGGGAGAAACAGGCTGCAGGGCTGCTCAGGTGCGGGTGTGTCAGCTGATAGGGCCCCAGTTAGGTCTCTGTGTTGTTGTTGTTTTGGATTTAATATTGTTTTATTTATTTCAAAGAGGAAGAGAGAGAGAAACATCAATGATGAGAGAGAATCATTGATCGGCTGTCTCCTGCACGCCCCACACTGGGGCTCAAGCCCGCCACATGAGGATATGCCCTTGACTGGAATCGAACCCAGGACCCTTCAGTCTGTAGGCAGACGCTCTTATCTGCTGAGCCAAACTGCCTAAGGCAGGTCTCCGTGGTTTAAGGCATGACACATGCGTTCACTCACAAGCACGGGGAAGACAGACCACACAGATGTGAGCGAGGTTTACTTCCGGTTGTAGGAATACGGGTTATTTTTGTTTTCTTTTTCAAACTCCTTTATACGTTCCAAGTTTCCTGTAAGAAAGAGCACATGCCTGCCCCAGCACCTGGGAGCTTCCCCTTCCTCTCTGGGAAGACGGGGAGCTCCCTGTGCTAGGGGGGCCCTGGCAGAGCAGACAGGGCCGGAGGAGCCTGGACAGTGCAGGGCTGGGAAGGGCCGCCGTGGCTTCCTTCGGACCCCAGTGCCAGGCCCCCAGAGCTTCCTGCACCCCCCATAGGGGGGCTGGGGGTTGCCCACAGGACACCTGGTGGAGGAACTGCGGGTTCCTGGAGACCAAGTGACCAAGTGGTCATTGTCAGGAAAAATGAGTTCCCAGGGATGGATGGTCAGGTGGCCCAGGACAGGGTCAGACATAGGCTGGGGGAGGGGGGCACGGAATGGTCCACACATGGGTGTCTGGGCGGGAGCCTTAATGGGACTCAGTGTCGCCTTCCTGCTGGGGTGGCCCTGTGCTGTGGCTTCTTGGATGTGTCTATAGGCCCGTGTGGCTGTCATTGCAGACGGTGGAACATGGCTTTCCGCACCAGCCCAGCGCCCTCGGCTACAGCCCATCTCTGCGCATCCTGGCCATCGGCACCCGCTCCGGAGCCGTCAAGCTGTATCCTTTCCACGCTCCCGGCTCCCGCCCTGGGAAGGCCTCCAAGGGGCGTGGACTTGGCATTGGTGAGGTGCAGCAAGAACCCCCTTCCTCCAAGAAGGAAACAAAGCAAGTTGGGGGTGGCCCTTCTTATTCAGGGGCGTCCCACATAGCCTCTCAGAGAGTAGTGCTGGACTAGGCCAGGGGGGCAGTGCCAGGGAGCCACTCCTCCAGGTTCTCCTACCCGCACACGCCCCGCACATGCACACGCACCAAAGAGAGTGAAGTGCTTTGGTTGGCGGGGACAGCCCCCCTGTCTGAGGCTGGATAGTGTCCGGTGGGGCCGTCTTTGTCTGAAGCATTAGCTCTGGGCCCTTTCCGAGGCAGCCTGTGGGTCCAGGAGAGAAGGTCACTGCTCAGCCAGGCCGGCTGGGCTACAGACCGTGGTGCACTCCTGCCCCATCTAACCTGAGCCCCCAGCGTGAGTCCTCAGGGTGAGCCAGCTCCCTCTCTTCCCCAGCAGAGGCGGGAAGGCTGGTGCCTGCAGCCATGGCTGGGGTGGAGGTGGTGTAAACACTGCAGGGCAGGGGCCCAGTCCCACTGTTGGTTCAGCCCGCCCTTGGCTGGTTAATCATGGCCAAGTCATGGCCGTATCCTAGTGACCAATCCCCTTGCACAGCTCTTGGGGCTGGCCCCGCAGGGGTGCCCGTGGCTACTCACAGGTGCCACCAAGCGGCAGCTGATGGGTCTGTTGCAGTTCAGGTTGCAGGGTAGGGGTGGGGTGGGAGGAGGCGCTGAGCAGCCTAACAGTTGCCACGGTGTCACCCTTACACAGTCATCCCCACCTGCCTGGCTGGGAAAGCTCTCCCCGGTTGGCTGTTCCCACCCTCAGGGGTCAGGTCACTGGCCAACGCCCTCCTCCCCACCCCAGGCCCCAGTCCTGCTCTGCTGTCTGGGGAAAGGGCGAGCCACCGTGTGTCACACACCTTGCCATGGGGCCCGTCCCCGCTCTCGGGCTGGCGAGGGGTGGCGTCTGCCTCTGGAGGTTTTCCTGAGCCTGCTGCTCCCAGCTACGGTGCCCCGGGGGTGGAGTTCATGGGGCTGCACCAGGAGAACAACGCTGTGGTGCAGATCTACTTCCTGCCTGGCCAGGTGAGGCCCTCCACGCCCTTCTTACTCTCACATCTTCCCGAAGGAGAGGCAAGCATCTGGTGGCCCTGGATGTGGTGTTGCTGGGAGGACCTGGGACCACCACCTTCCCCCTAAGATTAGGGGGGGCCTTTGGGTTTGGGGCTCTCTGAGACCGCCGTGGTGTGTAAAGGCCGTGTGAATGCTGGCGCTCCCGGGTCATGAGACAGCACGCTCCTGCCCCTGTCCCCCCCCAGTGCCAGCTGGTCACCCTGCTGGACGACAACAGCCTACACTTGTGGAGCCTGAAGGTCAAAGGCGGGGTGTCCGAGCTGCAGGAAGATGAAAGTTTCACGCTGCGGGGTCCCCCAGGGTAAGGATTCTGCCCCCTTGCTCTCCCAGCCACCCTGACCCATGCACCCAGCTTCAGGGTGGGGTCACCCTTTGAAGGTCCTAGGAGCCCTTGGGGGCCCTACCAGGTGCCTGAGCCCACACGATGCCACCCAAAGGTGCTCTGGGTGGCATGGGCGGGGCTGTGCAGGCGGCTCCCAGGGGCTCTCTGCTTCCTGGACAGACTCTGCCATCTGCTTCCCATCTTGGCAAAATGTAGCCAATATCTTAGTCCTGGACTGAGATTCTGGACTCTATTTAAAAAGGCCTTACAACCTGCTTTCCTAGGAATGGCCTTGCCCGGGGTGGGGCGGGCAGCCAGGGTCAGAAGCCCAACCATGGGGGTCCCTGCCTGGACAGTGGCCAGCTCACGGGTAGCTGTTGCCCTCCGCAGGGCTGCCCCCAGCGCCACACAGATCACCGTGGTCCTGCCACACTCCTCCTCCAAGACGCTCTACCTGGGCACCGAGAGTGGCAGCGTGTTCGTGGCGCAGGTGCCAGGCTTCCGCACACTGGAGGACCGGACCATCAGCTCGGACGCCGTGCTGCAGCGGTGAGCCCGCGGACCCCGCTGTTAGGAACCCGCCCCTGGACTTGGCATGACCCTCTCCCTTTGGTCCCCGGAATGTGTCAGGAGCTTCTCTTCTGCAAAGTCTGCGCGGACGGGAGGAGAAGCTCAGCTCCTCACCTGTCCCCCAAATTGAGAACCTCACCCCATAGGGTGTTATCACCGTAGCACTAGAAGGGGTCTTGTGGGTCACTTATCACCTCATTTAATGATAAGGAAAAGGAGGCTCAAAATGATGGTGTCGTGTTACCAACTCTTAGCCTCTTTGCCCTGGTGCCATGTATCTCACAATCCCTGGGGCTCGCAGTGGGGCAGACGCCACACACACCACCCCACGCCAGCCGGGCAGCTTGTGCTTTGGCATCTGTTTCCATTCGCACGCAGGCTGCATGGCCAGAGGTCCTGGCAGCCACAGCCCGGGGGGTGGGGTGGGGGGAGGGCTGCAGATCAGTTCAGAAGCTGTGCTCCAAAGCTGTGGTGTGGGGTCTACAACAGGGAGTCGGATCAGTGAGGTCCGGCCTGGGTCAAGAGGGGGCAGATGAGGATCACAGCAGGAGAATGTCCTGCAGTTCTGAGAGGCTGGGGGGAGGCTAGGGCGCTGATACTCTTGCAAAGGAGCGGTCTGAGGGAGGTCCCCTGGGGCAAGTGGCATCAACCCTGCTGCACAGCTTCCTTTTGATATTTTTTTCTCTCTTTTTTTCTTTTCGATATTATTTCTTCTCTCTCTTTTCCAAGATGGTGTAATTCTCACATTGCTCACTTCTAAGTTAAGGGGAAGAAACGTTTAATTATATAAGTAGTAGATCATTATAGAATCCTTCAAAACCTGAACCGTTACAGATAAGGGTACAGGGAGTTGACCTCCCACTCCCGTTTCTAGAGGCTGGTGCTCGCAGGGTGTGCTGTACAGCATTGCTACGTGGGATGTGCATAAGGGCAGAGGGTGACCTTGGGGGTCGTGTGCACCAGGGCAAGTACAGAGGGCTTCGGTTTGGGTGTAGAAATGCCCTCAGGTCCAGGCTGTTTTCATTTCCTACTGCCCATCCTCAGTGATGGCTCTTGGTCCCATGCCTGCCACCTCATGGCCTTCTGGCTGCAGCAGCTCCAGACGTCATGTCAGCATTCCAGGCCCAGGGAAGGAGGGGAACGGGGGGTGGTCAAGGCTCAAGGCCAGGCCAACTAATACAGAGCTTTGTTCTGTGGGTCTTAAATGCTTATTTTGATGAAATACAACGTCCTTACAGAAATGCACTAAATGCGAATGTGCAGGTCAGTGGATTGTAAAGTAAGCATCCCTACAGCTACCCTGGGCAGAGAAATGGAGTCCGCCGCCTCCCAGGAGCCTCCACGCGCCCTTCCCAGGATGGGCTCCCTCCCTCCCTCCCTCCCTCCCTCCCTCCCTCCCTCTCTCCCTCTCCTTCGACGTTTCTGGAAATCACTTCCCTGCCTTTCCTCATAGCTGTGCTGCCTGCGTTTACATCCCAGCAGGGCATCACTGTCCTGTTCTGCGCATTGCTTCCCTCTCCCCTGGAGGATGTGTGCCCGCAGCTTTCTGTGCTGCACATTCAGTGCCCACGGCCACGTGGAGTGTCATGTGCTGCTGTGCTGTGCTCTCACACAGGCCCCGGGGTCCACGTCGGGGTGGGCTGACCGTGCTCCCCTCACCCAGGTTGCCTGAGGAGGCCCGCCAGCGGCGGGTGTTTGAGATGGTGGAGGCCCTGCAGGAGCACCCTCGAGACCCCAACCAGATCCTCATCGGCTACAGCCGGGGCCTCATTGTCATCTGGGACCTGCAGGGCAGCCGCGTGCTCTGCCATTTCCTCAGCAGCCAGGTGGGTGGTGCCTGGGCTGGTGGCCCCATTATCGCATACAGCCCCTGTGCCAAGGCGTGGGGGTGGGGCGGGGGGCGGGGTTGGGGGTATCGTTATCGGGACCATGCCCTGACCCCAGCCTGCACTCTCTCCCTTTCCTCCCCTGAAGCAACTGGACAGCGTCTGCTGGCAGCGGGATGGCCGCCTGATTGTCAGCTGCCATTCAGATGGCAGCTATTGCCAGTGGCCTGTGAGTCCCGATACCCAGCAACTGGAGCCCTTGCGCAGCTGTGTGCCTTACGGTCAGTGCTCCGTCCGCCTGGCGGGGGCCTGGCCCTGCCCTGTCACCTGGGACCGCCTTTCACTGTGCGAACCAATGTCCTCTCTGTTGCCAGCCGGCCTTCCCTGCATTCAGGGGTAGGCACCCCACTCAGGAGTAAAACCTAAGGCCCAGAGAGGTGACGGCTTTGTCCAAAGCCACACAGTGGGTTTCCTGGCGCCTGTTGTGGCTTTCTCAGGGCAGAGCTCCTAAGCAGAGGTCTGCGAGAGGGTGTGGGGTGAGGACTCTGCTCGTGCAGACCCGCGT
Source organism: Murina feae (assembly GCA_004026665.1). NCBI lineage: Eukaryota > Metazoa > Chordata > Mammalia > Chiroptera > Vespertilionidae > Murina > Murina feae. The sequence goes on from PVJC01002934.1 coordinate 65,770, forward strand.
GCCTCCGAGGCTGGGCAGACCCATTCCAGCTAATTCCTGTTCTTGTAGGTCCCTTTCCTTGCAAAGCTATTACCAAAATCTTCTGGCTGACCACCAAGCAGGGGTAGGTACCAGTCTCTACCCTTTGCCCTTTCTAGATTCTCCCTGGAAGGCTGGAAGGCCTCTGCGGGAGGGGAGGGGGGCGGGGGGACTGTGCCTTAGGGTCCCACGTTGAGGTCTCAGACTCCAGGGAAGGAGAGAGGGCTGCCCATACCTCATGTCTAGGTCCTGAGAAAAACATTCCCCTTCTCTCCCTTCTGCCCGCCCGGGAGGCAATTAAGACGGGCAGGTTTCAGACCGTGTCAGCAGCAGACCTGTTTCTTCAACAGTCACACAGGAAAACCCATGCATAAGCAGGAGTGGAGCCGCTCTGATAGAAGCAGGAGTGGCTGCAGACTTAACCCATAGCCTGCATGCCCCCCTCACCCCAAGTTCCCCTGAGCTGCTGCAGTCAAGGGGGTCTGGCTTATTGACCCCCTTCTGGAGACCTGGAGTGGTCACTCACGCTGAGACGAACCTGCCTCCCAGGCCCTGCACAGAGGCCAGCCACAGGGAGTCCATGCTGCCAGCTCAGCCAGTGGCGTCCGCTGTTGTGTCGAGAGCCCCAGCCCAACCGCCCTTCTCTCTGTGCCTGCAGGTTGCCCTTCACCATCTTCCAGGGTGGCATGCCTCGGGCCAGCTACGGGGACCGCCATTGCATCTCCGTGGTGCACAATGGCCAGCAGACAGCCTTCGACTTCACGTCCCGGGTCATCGACTTCACTGTGCTCTCCGAGGGGGACCCTGCAGCCGGTAGGCGGGCTGAGGGTGTGGTGTGGTGTGGTGTGGTGTGGGGAAGGCCGGCCTCTGGGAGGCATAGGCAGGCCGTCCTGTCTGTAAATAAGGAGGGGGGCCTGCACAGAGGTTCCCAAACTGGCCACCCCCTGGGGGCCACTGAGGCAGCAGCCACAGTCCCTCTCCCCCTGTCTCTGCCAGCCTGGTGGCTCCATCTTGCTGACCACACCTCCTGCCCACTCCACGCTCTCTTTGCCCTTCCCTGGCTCCAATGAAGTTTTGGTCCAAAGCGGGCAGTTCTGTACTATTGGGTTTAATACCCTCCCAGCTGAGAAAAGGGGGCCTTGGTGTGGACATGGGGAAGACCTCAAGGGCTGGGGCCAGCTCTGAGCCAGCCTCCTGGAGCTCAACCAGGACCGCAAAGCCCCGAGTCAGCCTCATACAGTGGGTGACAGGTAAAACCAGAAAGGGCTGCTGTCGAAACCCGGGGAGGAGGCCTGGCGGGAGATGTCCAGGAGGCGGGCCTTCTCTCTGCCTGACTCTGACATGACAAGGCCTGAGGCCGCCAGGCGAGGGAGGGGGGGGGACTCCTTCTCACTCCTGCCACAGGGTGCCGGGAGCAGCGTCCAGTTTTTTTGTCAGTCCTTTTGGATTTTCCACATAAACGATCCTGTCACCTGTGCACCAAGACAGTTGTATTTCTTCTCTCCCAATCTGCATACCCCGTGTTTCCTTTTTGCATTTTGCAGCTAAGGCAGTAAGGAGCCTTGTTCCTGCGCGTAGTGGGAAAGCTGCGAGTTTCTCCCCGCGATGGGTTCGCCGCAGCTTTCTCATAGACGCGCTTTGTCCAGTGGAGGAAGTTCCCCTCTCGTCCTACTTCACTGAGAGTTTTTGTCATAAACGAATGGGTTTGGGGTTTTAGCAGAGGCTTTTCTTCGTTGGCCTGTTGATGTGATGGTTTTCAAAGGTTGAAGCCGCCTTGCACACCCGGGATAAATCCCACTTGGTCTCGGCGTATGTTTCCTTTCATACATGCTTATATTTCAAGCTTATTTTTGAATGCAGACTCCCTGGCTCCAACGCTTAAAGCATCAGATTCCACAGGGCCAGGCTGTGCAAACGGCTTCCTACTGGCTCCTGCAGCCCCTGACCTTTGGCCTGTCCCCCAGCCTTTGATGACCCCTACGCCCTGGTGGTGCTGGCCGAGGAGGAGCTGGTGGTGATGGACCTGCGGACGGACGGCTGGCCGCCGGTGCAGCCTCCCTACCTGGCCCCCCTGCACTGCTCGGCCATCACCTGTTCCCATCACGTCTCCAACATCCCCCTCAAGCTGTGGGAGCGGATCATCACTGCCGGCAGCTGGCAGAACACACACTTCTCCACCATGGTAGGTGCAGCGCCTGCGCTGGCCCCGGCCCCACCTGGGAGCCAAGCTCCCGCACGCACTTCTCCGTCTCACCTCTAGGAGTGGCCTATCGACGGTGGCATCAGCCTGGCCCCAACCCCACCCCAGAGAGACCTGCTGCTCACGGGGTAGGTGATTTATGCTGCTGTCCTCCTCATAGTGGGTGTACAGGGTGGGAGCAGTCCCTGGCACTGCCTGGCATCCTTCTCACGGCTCTGCCCACAGGCACGAGGACGGCACCGTGCGGTTCTGGGACGCCTCGGGCGTCTGCTTGCGGCTGCTCTACACACTCAGCACGGTCCCCGTGTTCCTCACCGACACGGACCCCAGCGAGCACCTCAATGCCCAGGGTGAGGACGAGTGGCCCCCGCTCCGCAAGGTGAGGCCAGGAGCCCGAGCGCCAGGAGGGCGGGGACAGGCTGGGTCCAGTGCTCATGGCCACTCGTGGGCCTCCTTCCCGTTAGGTGGGCTCCTTCGATCCCTACAGTGACGACCCCCGCCTGGGCATCCAGAAGATCTTCCTCTGCAAATACAGCGGCTACCTGGCGGTGGCAGGCACGGCAGGGCAGGTAGCAGGCGGGGATTGGGGGGAGCCGGGGGAGGAGTGATCAGGTGACTCTCGGTAACGTCCAGGCCCATGAGCTTCCTTCTCAGGACGAGGGCCCAGCAGGACAGGGACCGTCCCTGGGTGCTGGGGTTGGCTCAGCCCTTCGCCATCCCGTCCAGGTGCTGGTGCTGGAGCTGAACGACGAGGAGGCAGAGCACGTGGTAGAGCAGGTGGAGGCTGACCTGCTGCAGGACCAGGAGGGCTACCGCTGGAAGGGGCACGAGCGCCTGTGTGCCCGCCCAGGACCCGTGCGCTTCGAGCCCGGCTTCCAGCCCTTCGTGTTGGTGCAGTGCCAGCCCCCGGCTGTGGTCACGTCCTTGGCTCTGCACTCTGAGTGGCGGCTCGTGGCCTTTGGCACCAGCCACGGCTTTGGCCTCTTTGACCACCAGCAGCGGCGGCAGGTCTTGGTCAAGTGAGCAGGCTGCCCGCGGTGGCTGGGGCCTGGGGGGAGCCCTCGGGCCCTGGCTGTGCTGATGGTCTGATGTTCCCGCCCAGGTGCACCCTGCACCCCAGCGACCAGCTAGCCTTAGAGGGCCCCCTGTCCCGCGTGAAGTCGCTAAAGAAGTCCCTGCGCCAGTCCTTCCGCCGGATGCGTCGCAGTCGGGTGGCCAGCCAGAAGCGGCGGCCAGTGGGGTCCCCAGGAGAGGTGAGGCCACCGGGCAGAGCTGGGGGCTGCCAGCAGCGAGCTGGACTACCCCTCCTCCCACTTGCTTTGGCTGCAAGCACAGGCCCTGGGCCCACCGATAGGTTTACATCCTGCCCACTGCCCACCAGCTACGTGGCCTCAGTTTTGTCACACTGCTCCTCTGTGCCTCAGCTTCCCCACCTGTAAGAGGAAATAATTGTAGCACCTTAGGGCCAAGTCCTCAGTAAACGCTACCAGGCAGGGAGTGGCGTGAGTTGGGACCAGTCTCCCCCTAGAGCAGTGGTTCTCAACCTTCCTAATGCCGCAACCCTTTAATACAGCTCCTCATGTTGTGGTGACCCCCCACCATAACACTGTTGTCGTTGCTACTTCATAACTGTAATGTTGCTACTGTTATGAATCGTAATGTAAATACTGTATTTTCCTGCGTATAAGATGACTTTTTAACCCAAGAAAATCTTCTCAAAAGTCGGGGGTCATCTTATACGCTGGGTGTTGTCTGTAGGGCGGGTGCTGCAACTTCTGAGCCGGACTGGAAAATCTGTGGTCGCCGCGTATGCTGGGGGGAGCTCAAAAACGGCCGCACTCCATTCATTTCAGTGGAGCCGGACGGAGACCGCAAGTGTCTCCGGTCGGCTCCTTTTCGTGCCGCGTGCGGTCTCCGTCCGGACTTTTTAAGCCAGGAAAATCTTCTCAAAAGTCGGGGGTCGTCTTATACGCCGGATAATATGGTATCTGATATGCAGGATGTATTTAGGCGACCCCTGTGAAAGGATCGTCCGACCCCCAAAGGGGTCGAGACCCATACGTTGAGAACCGCTGCTCTAGAGATGGGTGCTGAGTGATAGATGCCCCAGGGAGGTCAGGCCAGAGCTCACCGCAGGCTGGTCCCACCCCCGCAGGTGCCGGAGCGGAGCTGCCGGACAGAACGGCTGGGCCTGCAGAACATGGAGCTGGCGCCCGTGCAGCGCAAGATCGAGGCCCGCACAGCAGAGGACTCCTTCACGGGCTTCGTCCGGACCCTCTACTTCGCTGACACCTACCTGAGGGACAGTGAGTAGCCAGCCTGGGGTGGGAGGCACCCAGGCCTGCACCCCTGGCGTGAGGGCAGGTTGGTGGGCCCCTAAGCAGGGTTTCCCTTTGCGAGTGGGTGGGGACCAGGGCCTGCCTCTCCCTCCCCTGCCTGGGCCTCCAGGTCCCTTTGTCCTGGCTTCATGTCCGGGCTCCATCACCTCTAGAAGATGGGTCTCAGCTTCTCCCCCTGTAAAATGGGGGCATGTCTTCCTCCTAGAGTGGCTGTGAGGGTGAGACACCTGCTGCTACACCGTGGGCCTGTACATACTCCCTCCCTGTCTCTCCCCGGCCCCCTCCCTCCAGGCTACGGGTGGGGCAGGCTGTCTGCTCCTCTATTGCAAGGGCCGCCTGTCCCAGGTTCAGAGCCCTCAGTGTCCAGGGCCCTCGGTTGTCAGAGAGCCTTCGGCGCTTTCTCCCCATCTGTACCCGGAGGCAGGCAGAGACCACAGCAACTTCCTTTTACAGAGGAGGGGAGTGAGGCTTGCAGGGTTTGCTGACTCGACCTTGGAGTCGCACAAGTGACGGGAAAGGCCAGGACATGAGCCTAGGTCACCTGGCTCCACCTGACCTCCAGACTCAGGGTTACATATAAACCTTTGCCTCTGGGCAGGCTCCCGCCACTGCCCCTCTCTGTGGGCTGGCACCAACGGGGGTACCGTCTATGCCTTTGCCCTGCGTGTGCCCCCAGCTGAGCGGAGAATGGATGAACCCGTGCGGGCGGAGCAGGGTGAGTGCTGAGCAGGGGGAGAGCGGAAGGGGCTGGTCTGCCTTGCTGGGGACAGGGCAGTGCTTCCAGCCTCGCCCTTCGCCCGCCCACCAGCCCCATCGCCTGCCTGCTTCCTTCCCGTAGTCAAGGAGATCCAACTGATGCACCGGGCGCCTGTCGTGGGCATCCTGGTGCTGGATGGACACAGTGTGCCCCTTCCCGAGCCCCTGGAAGTTGCACACGACCTATCAAAAAGCCCGGACATGCAGGGAAGCCACCAGCTGCTTGTAGTGTCAGAGGAGCAGTTCAAGGTGCTGCACAGTGGGGACGGGGTTCCGGGGAATTCTCGGGACATCAGGGGGCTCATACCTCGGGCACAAATGACAGGGCTGGGACTCTTGAAGTTGTGTATGCAGTTGGCATATGCAGTAAGGGGCTGCAGGGGCACAGGAAAGGAGGGGGGTCTGTGGGGCGTCCCCGGGCCCAGGTCAGTAGTGGGGACACTGAAGCAGGACCTGTCTGTGGGAGGGACAGGAAATGCAGACGTGAAAGGAAGTGGCCGAGCACCGTCATGGTGCCAAGGGCATGCTGAGACCGAGCAGGCTTCACTGGAAAGTTGGGTGGCATCCGGTGGACGCAGGGAAGTGGTAAGTGGGGTCTGGCCGTGGGTGTGACCGCTGTCCTGTGCCCCAGGTGTTCACGCTGCCCAAGGTGAGTGCCAAGCTGAAGCTGAAGCTCACTGCCCTGGAGGGCTCCAGGGTGCGGCGGGTCAGCGTGGCCCACTTCAGCAGCTGTCGCGCCGAGGACTACGGGGAGCATCACCTGGCTGTCCTCACCAACCTGGGCGACATCCAGGTGGTCTCGCTGCCCCTGCTCAAGCCCCAGGTGCGCTACAGCTGCATCCGCCGGGAGGACGTCAGCGGCATCGCCTCCTGCGTCTTCACCAAACACGGCCAAGGTGTGCAGGTGGTGGCTCGTCCCGCCTCTGCGAGCTGGGCTGGGCGTGGGCTCCCGCTCTGCTGCAGGGGCTGCTGGGAAGGGCAGCCAGGGGTGTGTGGCCAAGGACAGGCTCTTTGAGAACTTTGAGGGGAGCTCTGGCCCCAGTGTCCCTGGTTGGAAGCCCCATTGTCGGCAGGCGCAGGTCCTGAGGTGCAGGGCTGGCCTCACCTTCTAGTCTCCACCCCCCAGGTTTTTATCTGATCTCGCCCTCGGAGTTTGAGCGCTTCTCTCTGTCCACCAAGTGGCTGGTGGAGCCCCGGTGTCTGGTGGATCCTGCAGAAACCAAGAACCACAGTCGTCCCCGCAATGGATCAGGCCCTGAGAAGGCCTTGGGCCGAGCCAGGTGGGTAAAGGGCAGGTGGCCTTTGCCCCAGCCCCTCACCCTCACCCTCCTGACGTGCCCACTGGGAGCTGCCACATTCCCCTTCCCATGAGCTCAGCCCACCCTCCTGGCTCTGGCTCTTTGCCCCCCTTCATATGCCCCTTCCTCCCATGTGAGCTGCCACCAGATAGGGGCATGGCTTCCCTCCCAGGCACCCCCTGCTCAGAGCAGGCTAGGTGAGAGCTGACCTCATGGGACCAGAACAGAGAGCCTAGTGCTCCCCAATCGTCACTCTCTCTTTCCCCGACAGGAACTCAGGGAGCCAGAGTGATGGAGAGGGTAAGACAGGCCAGGGGAGTGTGGGACAGGGGAATGTGTGAGCACACCAGGCCCAGACACTGGGGGATGGAAGGAGGGGACCCTAGGGGAACAGGTGTGTGTGTGTGTTCAAGCTGGGGGTAGAAACAGCTCCCCTCCAGCCTGGGCTCGGGGCTCTTCTAACCTGACCTCTGCCTTCCAGAGAGGAGACCGGGCCCCGTGATGGAGCATGCTCTGCTCAACGATGAGAGTGAGTTGGGGCCGACAGGAGGGATGTTCCTTGGGGGGAAGTTTGGAAGGCCAGGGTGGAACTGAGGGGGGCAGACCCACCCAGCACCCCATCGGTGAGAGGAAGAGAAAGGCTTGCGTGCGGCCCTGCCCTGGCCTCACCAGCCTCCTTCCCCAGGGGTCCTGAAGGAGATCCAGAGCACACTGGAGGGAGACCGGGGGTGAGTCACTGCCGCTTGCAGGGTGGGCCCCGGTGCCAGGAGAGCACCGAGCATGAGTGTCCTTGTCTGCACCCCAAGCCCCCATGGAGGGTGACTGCCCTGTCTTTGCCCAAGCAGGAGCTATGGCGATTGGCGTCCCCAGCAAGTGGCCATGAGGTACAGCCTCAGCAATGGGGGAGGTAGGGGCCCTGAGACCTGCTGCGCGTGGGGTGGGGAGCGGCTGGGAGGGCATGTTCCTGGGGAGAGATGGGAGGAAGAACCCCCATCCCCAAGATCTTACAGGCCAAGGGTCCCTCCCAGCCCTGACACATGCCCCAGTTCTGGAAAATTCCAAGTCTGGGCTCAGGGTACATGACGGAGGCCCCGTCCTGCCCAGGATGCACCTGAGTTTCCGTCACTCTCTCTCCTTCCGCAGCCAAGTGAGCAGGCCGGGTGTCCAGGCTGTGCGGTGAACACACACTACTGAGGGCTCTCCCTCCGGGCACTGGTCCGCCTGGAGAGGCCCATGCACCGGGCCGGGCTGTAGGCTGGGGGCTCCCTCAGCTTCCACTCTGCTGCTGCTCCTGGCCTCGGGAGAGGAGGGACCCCGGCCTCGGGGCTGACCCTCCCTGGGCCTTGTCTGTCTCGGTCCTTTTGTCAATGTTGCACAGTTTTTATCATCCCCCTCCCTCCTGCTTTTTGTAGTGGGCTGGGTTTTAAATTATAAATTTTAACTGCCTCTGGGTGAAAAAAGTTTTTAATAAATACCTTATTACCTCTTCACTGGTCCAACAACTTTAATTTTTCAATTACGCAGAAATTTCCCGTATAAAACCATTAGCTGGTTCCCCGCCTCTGGCCCTGGGGTTCGTCCTGGGACCAGACTGGTGCTCAGGAGGATCCGCTGCTTCAGCATCTGAAGCAGAGCTAACGGTCCCTGGGGGTCCGGGCACTGCTGTGCTCCTGTCTTTGGGAATAAATGGCAGGAGTTAACCAGCTGGAGTCTGTCTGACCAAATCCCTGGGTCAGGGCAGAGGGAGTCCCCTTGCTGCTGGAAGGGGAAGACACCCAGCCTGGCCAGTGTGGCTCAGTGGTTGAGCATTGACTATGAAGTAGGAGGGTCCCAATCAGGGCACAGGCCCGGGTTTCGGCCTCGATCCCCAGTGTGGGGCATGCAGAAGCCAGCCGATCAATGATTGCTTCTTATCGATGTTTTCTATCTCCCTCTCCCTTCCTCTCTGAAATCAATAAAAATATGTTTAAAAAATAGTAACTACAAAAGTCCAGTTAGCTAAACTAACACACACATGAACAAGTGGCATGAAGCTTCCTGCCAAGAAGCCGAGAATTGAAGAAAATGGTAATAACACCAGCAGCAGGAGAAGACGGCACAGCCAGCACTTACTTCCAGGGCTTAGGAAGCTTCCGGCAGCAGCAAGGCTCTGGCTAATCAGGCTGAACAAGATGTTACACACTCTCTCTCTCT
>PVJC01002935.1:0-74551 GCA_004026665.1 Murina feae
TTATCTGAAAAAGATCTTGGTTAGTGTTACCAGATAAAATACCGAACCCAGCAGTTAAATTTAAATATCAGCTACACAGAGAAAGGTTTTTGTTGAGTTTGTCTCAAATATTACATGAGACATATGAATACTAAAAAAAAAATGTTAATCTGAAATTTAAATTTCACTGGCCCATTCTTATTTTTATTTGCTAAATCTAGCAAACCCCAAACTGACCTTTGGTCCTAAAATGCAGTGGTGTAGTTGCTAAGAAAGAAGATTGGGATAAAACGCCACTTTGGCCATGATTAAACACTGTAACTTGCAATAACACGTTTTGTTTCGCTGCATGTGTGTAGAGAGAGGCAGAAATGCCAGCGATAGTGGGATGTGTCCTCCTACCTGCTCCCCAAAGCTTGGTGCACTGCTCCTGCAGCGTGGGGCACATCCCCATCAAGCAGTAGCCCTTCCCATCCTGGCAAGGGAAGCCATTGACTTGGAATCGATCAGCAGGGCAAACATCAGATTTACCGTCACACATTTCCAGCAGGTCACACTCATCTTTTGCTGGTCTGCACACTGTACCAGCCTTTTTAAACTGGGGGAAGGAGGAGAGACATTGAGGGAAGGCTGCATTCCACCTGATTTACCAAATATTTCAAATTAGCACAGATAATATTTTCCCTTTGGCCCTTTATTGCCAAGATAGTTAGGGGCATCATTCTATTCCAGTTTACATTTACCTGGTATAAGCTAAAGCCATCTCCTATCATATCAATTCCATTGATTTTGCCCAACACTCTGATTCTTTAAGCAATCAATATTTCTGGATTTGTAGTACAAACATTATAGAAATGTCAAGGAGAACAGTACCAAAGAAAAACAAGCAATATCCTAGATGCAAAGAAGGAAGTTATTTCTGACTTTATTGAATGTATCGTTGTCAAGGCTTTCAAGAAAGTTTCAATCTGTAGCTTCAGAGGATCTTCCATCTTAAAGGAGGTAAGTTTACAAGAACCAGTAAATATGGAGTTTGCCATTTAGTGATTCTATTAATCTGCACGTTTTCTGTTCTGAGCCTCTTTTCCCTTAAAAGCAAAATAAGATACTAACACCTACTTCAAAGGGGTGTTGGAGGATGAAATAGCCCATGTTTATCAAACCCTCAGGGAGGACTTGCTGAGTGGCATTACGTACAGACAGGAAAATGTTGTTTTGCCTGTTTCATTTCACACAACCCCTGAGACTTTAACAGGAAAAAATAAAGGGTAGTCATCATGATCAAGACAGAAGCAAAGAATCTTACCTGGCAGTTTTCACAGCATTCTCCTAATGCACATTGAAAACCTGCCTTGATTTTACACCTTTTGGCGTCACAGCAGATGTTGGTGCATTCCTAAGGGATACCAAAAACAATTGCAAATGCCAAATTACTTTTTGGTCTCATTTCAGCACAACTCATAATACAATTTGTTCATTGCGCAGACCTCATTTTGGCATTGTCTGAGCATAATTTTCAGGAAAATAAAAAAACAACAACAAAGCTTAACATTAGAGAAGCTGAGATGTTAGTGCAACCAAGCGTTTGGTATTTTTCTAATTCTACTTAAATATTTTTAAATTTGAATATCTTTTTTTAGTTCATCAAACTTCCCATAATAATACTGAAAATATGAGAGCAAATGAACACACAAACAGTTCATTAAAAAAAAAATAACATTACCTAAATAAAGGATATAATTAGTTCAACTGATTAGTTATGTATCTATTCAGCAGTAAATTTAATATCTAGAACATGTAACTAAAAGTCTAAAAATATAGTTCTTTATTAAATCTCTACATCCAATTCAACTCTACATAAAGCAATATACTTTGTTTTGTTCTCCTTGCCTAGCTTTTGAGAAATCATGCCCCTTTCTCATTGTAGCAACTGAGATTTGCCAAGACAAATTGCATACTCAGAACTACAATATTTAAGCTGAAAATTCTTACCTAATCCCAAATGTAAATATCACCTGAGAAAGTTCGCTCTTTCTCATAGAATGAATAGATCTGAAATCCTACTTGAAGTTGCTGAGAAGCTGTACCCTTGAGCGTTTGACATGTTACCTAAATTAAGTGCTGATAAGAGTGGGGCAAGGGTCCTATGCAGAATCCCGGCTGCCCTGTGAACAAGGTGGGACCAGGCCAGGCACTTATCACGGAACCAAGTCCTGAGTCACCAGCGGATAAACTGCGCAGGGTGCTGTGGGACCGCTGAACCGCGCACCCGAGTCCACACCGTGGCTCCTCGTTTACCAGCGTGGTGACCTTGGACCAGCTACTTTCACCCTCTGAGCTCTGTCGCAGAGCTCTGCCTAACATGACTGCTCAAGAAGTCATAGGGCGCGTAAGATGTGAAGTACTAGCACTTCTGACCCAAAGGGAGGAATAAGGACGCAAAGCCCAGGCTGGTGAGCGGTACTTAAAAAGCTAGATATGGAGAAGAAACCAAGACGGTCTTAAGCAATGCGGGATTCATTGTTAGAAATGCTGGCCAGGCAAGTATCTACAAGTGAATACACAAACATCACAAGCAACAGGAACTTTTATAGTGAACCGCATTATGTCACTTAAAAAAATATATCTCAAAAGTGTTTCATTTTATTTTTAAATTAAATACATCAGGGTGATGTTGGTTAATAAAATATATAGATTCCAAGGGTACAAACAGTATAGAGTTTTACAGTTTATCTTCTTGGCAATTAAAAAACAAACTAAACGTTTTTTTTTTTTGTAAAGGACTCAGTTGTACCTCAGAAGTCCCACAATCACAGTCCTCTCCCATTTCTACCAACTGATTCCCACAGATCGGGTTGGATATGATATCTGTAGGCAACGGAGCATTAAAGAGGCAATTTGATAATTTATCTTCAAAAAAGTTGTCGTAGGTGACACGGCTGCAGGAACTGAAGTCTGTAGGTATATGGAAGCTGTGAAGATAAGGAAAGAGAAAAGAGAATGCAGTCATGCTGAGAAGGTAGGGGACAAATATCAGACATTGGGGATGATACACACGAAACCTTCCCCAAAGAGCAAATCAAAGCCACTGATCAATTGCCAAGTCATAAGCTCATTTATGTACTTAAATTAGCTCACCTGAATGGACAAAACAACCTCCAACTAAATGAGAAAAATACAGAATCAAGGCTGCTGTTTGAAAAAACAGAAATGCAGCCCAGCCCGTGTGGCTCAGTGGTTGGGTGTTGACCTATCAACTAGGAGGTCAGGGTTCCCTTTCTTATCAAGGCACGTGCATAGGTTGCGGGCCTAATTTCTAGTGTGGGGCCTGCAGGGGGCGCCCAATCAATGATTCTCTCATCATTGATGTTTATCTTTCTCACTCTCTCTGAAATCAATAATATATATATTAAATGCGCTAATATTTTGAAAAGATACCATTAGATATGTAGTTAGCATGCAGCCATGTGCTATTTTGTAGAATGGAGACTAATCCAATATCAAGAAGCTAGGAAGGAAATGGAAGAAAGAAAATGAATGTGTAAAAGGGAGCCTGGAATTTTGAAAGGTAAAATTGCCTAGTAAGTTTGCCTAAGGCAAGGCAGAAATGAGTCATCTCTTCACACAGACTCTCTCTTCATCTTCCTATAAGGACTTTCTTCTTTAGATTTTTCTCAGAACTTTTCCTTAATGCCACCCAATCTAACCTCATTCAAAATTTGACAAATGCTAATGATTTCATAAAGATGAGGATAAAATGACAAGTTACCCAAAGAGCAAAGAGACAGTATGTTTAAACTATGTGTGAGTTAATGAAAAATATTAGCATATAGAGGAGGGATAAAGTAGTTTGGCATAGATACACATTCATGACTATGCTATTTAATCATTTAAAACCTTGACCAAGAGTAACACACCACAGAGAGAATAAAAAACCAACAAACCAACAGGGGAAATGGCATCTTCCCCGAGAGCCTTACCTTAGTGCTTTGTTCATCACACAGATAGTAGAAGGGCACTTGCAAACATGGGAGTCATGAAACATTCCCAAGTTATGGCCCATTTCATGGGCCATTGTCCCTGCAACTCTAAGCACATTGTCACTGTGGTCCTAAGGGCGAGAAGAGGAAACAGATCTAGTTTGTAAACTAAATTATCACTCAGGGTATAATTAAATATTTTTACTGTAGCCAAGTGAAGAGGCTGATTTTAGCCTCAGCCTACTCACCCTCCCACCATCTGTCCTCTGCCCTTCTCCTAACCTCTCCTCCCCTCCCCACCTCTCTGTTCCCTCTCCTCCCCTTCCCCCCCCCTTTCTCTCACACACACCAAAATAAAATAAAACAAAAACTTCAATACTGAATGCCCATCACAAGTCATATTGCCTGCTCTTTTTTTCTTATGAATGGGGACTATTTTAATGAGAAAGATATTAGTGGTTTCCTGCCATGAGGGATAGCAAAATTTATTCAGCATGATAAGGAATCAGAAATATCTTAAAAATAATCTTCCTCCAGTCCCCAGCTTGCTTTGTAATATCTTCTAATTCAATTGGAGGCTTTGATATGTTTAACTAATGGAGCTTTAAAAGTGTTGGTTAACCTGGAACTTTAGCACATAGGTATCTTTTTCCACTCGATTACTGCCAAGACTAGACATCAATCAATTCCAGACCCATTGCATGAAGTCCAACCAATGGCCAACTTCATTACCAGATTGTTTCTGATTAGCAGTGTTAAACTGGGGGCTCCAGGAGCACTTAAAAACACTAGAAAACCATTGCTAGCTGTACTTTCCCAATGGAGACACAAATCTGCTGATAACACCACTCCACAGAAACCTGATTCCCTTATCTTCTTTGTTTCAAAGATCCAAGTAAATGGATTCATAATGCACAGTACAAGACTGGCAAGCAAGGAACACTTGTGTAACATGAGGAGTTAATAGCTACTATTCACAATATTGTTTCATCCTGTTGAAATAAATATGTTAAACTTTGCTATCTAGTAAGATAGAACTCCCCAAGTGGAGACAAAAACAAACCAAAAAGTTTAAGAAAAGTAGAAATGTGTTTCAAGAGTGTCCAGGTTACTTTAAGATTTCTTCAAATTTAGTGTAATCCTTTAAAATAGTTATTTTCACAATTGTAATGTTTTTCCCTTGGAATGACCTCATAAATAAGTTAAACATAATGATCATGCTGGGTTTATACCAGATATGTAAGATACATTCAACATTTGAAATTCAATCAATGTTAATCAGCCATGTCAAGACACTGAAGGAGAAAAACTATACTATCTTCTCAACAGATTCACAAAACAGAGCATTTGACAGGCTTGAACATAGAACCAATGGATTATCTTAAACAAACCTGAATGATGCCAACAGAATGGTAAGGAGTGCACATCGTGGACATGAAAGCAAGACCCACAGTTGTTCCAGAAAGTTCTGTTGCCCTGAAAGAAATAAAGAAATTAATATGACAACTTATGATTCTAAGCTTTATTTTCTGTAGACAGTTCATCCACAACTCTAAATGGTTAGCAGAGAAACTCACATTGTGAATCATCACACTAAATATTTCCTTCAGTTTTTGTTCCTGGACTGGTAGTGTAGTTGATTAGAGTATCTTATCAATGTGTACTATAAGGTTGGGGGTTCAGTCTCAATCAGGTAGGGCACATACAAGAATCAACCAATTAATACATAAATAAGTAGAAAAACAAATTGTTGTTTCTCTATTTCTCTCTCTCCCTTTCTCTCTCTCTAAAGTAAATAAATAAATGGTTTAAATATTTTCTTATTTTTTTAATTTGATGAGGCATATTCTTATACAATGGTTGTCATGTCACATAAATCTAAGCGCCTGAATGTAATCACTTTTAATATTTTATATGTATCATTCATGACTATTATATTTTCATTGTGGAATTCATCCCTTGGCAGAAAATGTGTTTTTGTCTTAATAAATGTTTTCTTTATATATATATATATTAGTACTAGAGGCCCCATGCATGAAAATTTGTGCATGGCCCAGCCTGCCCCCTCTCACAGTCCAGGAGGCCTCAGGGGATTTTCTACTGATGGCTAACCCACAATCTGGCCTCCCTCTGTGGGAAGAGACTGGCTAATCAGGGGAAAGTGCCACCCCCCATCACCCCACTGCTGCTGCCACTGCTGGCCACTGCAACTGCTAGCCCTCAGCCCTTGAAGTTGCCAAAGTGTTTTCATCAACACAGACTCCAGTCCCTTTACCATGAAAAAATTACAAATTTCTTTAGGCATTTTCAAGATGTCTCTTTCACAGAATAGGCTCTTTCTCTCTCTCTCTCTCTCTCTCTTTCTCTTTCTCTCTTACTTTCTTTCCTCACCTGAGGATATTTTTCCATTGATTTTTAGAGAGTGTGGATGAGAGAGGAAAAGACAGAGAGAAACATCAATGTGAGAGGGACACATTGATTGGTTGCCTCCTGCATGTGCCCTGACCTGGGCCCCAGCCAGGGAGGAGCCTGCAACCTAGGTATGTGCCCTTGACCAGAATCAAACCAGGATCCTGTGGTTCATAGGCTGAGCCAAACTGGCCAGGGTAGGATATGACATTTCTTAGCCCCTCCATCAGCGGTCCTACATTTTTCCCTCCAGGAGTAAGCTAGAAAAACCCTAGATCACCTTCTTGGATTCTTATTACCCAAGTGAGTGGTATATACCAAAAGCTTAGCCAATGAGGCCTCAGAAAAGGTGTTTCCTGTGCAGCTCACACACAGAGGCAGGACTTCTGGTGCACAGCTGCTGCCAGGTCCTCTCTGGTCTTTCACAGCTGCAGCGAAGGCCCTCTCTCCTCTCTCCCGTCCTTCGCAGCCATGGCATCTTTGTAAGGAAAGACATCCGGAAGGTCATCTGGAAGATGTCTGGTCTAATTAGCATATTACTCTTTTATTAGTATAGATTGTCACATATGTTTTGTTTTAATTTTTTTCCTGTTATATATTTTTATAACCATTTACTTTTATTTTCCTTTAGCACTGTTTTAAGTATAGTAGGATTTGGAATTTGGGCTCATTCTGAAAGATTTTGTGTTACTGAACCCTATATGTTACTGAAATATTTGTCCTATTGAAAAGGGAAACACTTGCATTTATTTATGGAGATGATGTATTGGGCTTTAGTAATTCTAATTATTTTTTCTTTCAATTTGTAATGATTCCACTTTATTCTTCTGCTGCTATCTCTTCAAGATCCTGGTCCTCATTTGTCCCTAGAAATTTGCAGTATATGCATCATTAGTCTCATCCCATACACTAAGGGGTCACAAGTTCCATTCCAGATCAGGGCACATACCTAGGTTGTGGGTTTGATGTTCTCCCTCACATTGATGTTTCTCTCTCTCTCTTCCCTCCCTTCCTCTCTCTAAGAAATCAATAAGAATATCCTCTGGTGAGGATTTAAAAAGAAAGACAATAAGTTTACTTAGTAGATGCAGTTACATAAAAAAAAAGAACCTATATTTTCCCACTTATCCACATCAAGAATGAAGAACATTAATTTTGCTGAGCAAAATAAGGAAATTGGAGAACTTCCTCCCACTTTGTATTCACTCTGGAATGTTCAGGTATCTGTTATTTTGAAATGATATTGATTTTTTAAAAATTAATTGTAAATTTACTTATACTTAAGTCTACATTTACTTAAGTTTAGGTTCAATCTCAGTACTAGCTCATTTATAAAATATAATCTTTCCCCATCTTGGAGTTATCTAGTTTCATTCCAATTTTTAGGGAATAGAATATATTTAGACTCTAAAGTCCCTACCTGGTTACACCAAGGTACAGATAAATGGTAAACGTTCTTTTTACAAGTGAATGGATAATTATTTCTTTTCATCATATATTTTAGTGATTTCATTCTGTTTATTTTAATCTATTCAATAAATTTACTCGACATTTGATTTCCAATTTTTTATTTATGCGCCTGTTATCTTATGTATAATTTATATCTCTCTATCTACTTCTTCACATACGGGAATACACTACAATCGAGCATGGCCTTGGAGCCAGTCTGGAGAGTTGGATTCCCTTACTACTTACTAGTTTAAGGTCTTGAAAAATCACGACTTATCCAAAAATGACGTTTTACTTTTGGTGGGCCCTTAAGTCTGGCTGATCTTCCCAAGTGAAGGAACTATGGCTGCTGTTCTTCAAAGATAACCCCCAAAGACCAGCTTTGCAGTATTCACATCCTGTAGTGCCTAGGAATCTGGATAGGTCTATGATTTACTCTTGACCAACAGAACAAATCATGTGATCATGTCATTTCTGAAACTGGGTCGTAACAAAGCCTTAAAGCTCTCTCCTGAATGCTTCTCTGGGAAAAATGAGTCACCTACTAAGATACCCAAAATCCTGAGACTGCAATGTTAGAGGCAGTCCAAGTTAGCCACACGAAAAGCTGTATGTACAGAAAGATGACCAACCAGTCCCCCTTTTCCAGCCACACCAGGCAAATTATCAGCCATATAAGTGAAAAGGACTTAGTTTAAGTCAAGAGATTGTTAGCTGTTGTATTATGTTGTAATAGATAACCAGCAAACAATATTAATTCTGACAAAATCTAATTTCTTGCTGCTTTCTTCTATCTGATACAGCTGCAAACTATCCAACAGAATTTTCTTGATCTCTTTTAAGGAAAATGTTCAGCAATTTTTGTATAATTTACAACTATTATATTTATTTTCCCTGTTTTTTTTTAAATTAGTCATTTCAGTAGAATGGTAGAGGTGTGTAATTATAATATAATATTCAATTTATCTTCTATTCTAAAAGTTTGTCCTGCTAGTGCTTAAAGCTAATCAATTCTTTTTAAATAGTAAATCTAAATTCATCTGACCGTCCTCTAAACCAGTCTTTCTTTTCTGTGTATCCAATAAAAACAGACAAACTTCTTGTAAACCATTATCAAATCATTAGCTTCTCTGAAAAAAGAAAAGAGCATATTCAACATAAGGTCCTAATGAATACTTCTAAAACTTTTAACCTTCTATGTGTAAACCATGTCCCTTTAGCTTATACCCTGAGATATCACTTGCTTTGCCCGGGCTTTGAGAAGTTTTATGCTAAAAACCACATAACATAAAAAGGGGGAAATCTATACATACGTGATTAACTGAGCAATATCATGATGCTTTCTACTAAGGAGGACATCCCCCCTCCATTTAGAAAAGTTTTCCAAGGTGAAGCTTGCATTTGGGGTTATCTTTATCTTATCCTCATCATTCCAGATTTCTATCCCCACTAAGGCCACATGAGTATTGAGCTTCTTATAAAGCTGTCCAAAGAGAAAAAAATGACAAAACATCAACTTGTAATGGTGACATCATCATTTAATATTCTCAATATCCTTTAGTTTTTCAAACTATTTATAACACCACTGTAAAAGCTTTCTTTGTAAACATACTTGTGAATGGAAGTTACCTTTTCTTTCTTGCTGAAGCTGATATCCCCATTCTTAGGCAAAACAAACACCCTTAAGATATTTCAGATCTATAAATTCCTTTTTTTTTTTTTTTGAGAAAAGGTTCTTTTGAGACAAACCTTTTTTTCTGTCTGCAACCTCAAGAAATATAATTTTCTATTAGTGGTTCATTACTATTACTTCATTTAAATCAAATGCTTTGTAGCATTCTCAGAGTCTTCATGTTTCAGAACTTAGCAAGGTTGAATCAGTGCTGGTTTGGACAGTAGTAAAGTCCTACATCTGGAAGTAGAAAAGTCCTACATCTGGAAGTCACAATGAAATAAGGGATCCTCTAATTTTGATTACTGGACTATAAGCCAAATACTCTGCAATGCACATAAAATAACCTTTGGAAATAGGTTAAGCTTATAAGACAATATACTTACTCTAAAGAAAAAACTTAAATAGCTCTACTATAGTTTATAAAGCTATAGTGTTGGTCAAAGTGAAAACTGCCAGTTTTATGATAAATAAGTTCTGGGAATTAAATGTAGGGCATGGTGATTAAAGATGATATTACTATATCATATAATATACTTGGAAATTGCTAAGAGAGTAGATGTTCAATGTCCTCCTCAAAATAAAGAAATGATAATTATGTAACACTAGGGACCGGGTGCACAAAAATTTGTGCACTTGGGGGGTTGGCGGTCCCTTAGCCTGGTTTGCACCCTCTCCAATTGGGGAACCCTCGGTGCTGCTGGCTCCTAACCACTCACCTGCCTGTTGGCCTGATCCCTCTAACTGCTCTTTGCCTGCCTGATAACCTGTAACTGCCTCTGCCGTAGCCCTGCCACCGTGGCTTTGTCTGGAAAGATGTCCGGAAGGTCGTCTGGAAGATGTTCAGTCTAATTAGCATATTATCTTTTTATTAGTATAGATGATGGAGGTGTTGGCAAACTTATAGTGGTTATTATTCCACAATATATAAGAATTTTAAAGCAATGCTTTGAACACCTTAAACTTACACACTTCTATATGCCAATTAACTAATCTAATAAAAGAGTAATATTGAAATTGACCATTTCTACAGGATACCTAAGCCACGCCCATAAGCCAATCAGAGTGGTTGTATGCAAATTAACCCAGCCAAGATGGAGGCTGGCAGTCACAGAGCTAGAGTAAACAGGCAGCTTCCGCTGCACCAGGATTAAACTATCTGCCGGCCAGCTGGGCTTCTCTGTGCTCCAGGCAACATTGTTGCAATATAGAAGCCTCAGAGCTGAAGCAAACAGCCATCAGCCCCTCACCCAGGCTGGCCAGGCACCCCAGTAGGGACCCAAAACCTTAAGGGGATGTGGGCAGCCTGAAAACAGCCCTCAGCCCATCACCCAGGCTGGCCACACCCCAATGGGGTGAGGGTCCACACTGGGGGGCTTGGCCAGCCTGCAAACAACCATCAGCCCCTCACCCAGGCTGACCAGGCACACCAGCAGGTGCACATCTCCAAAGGGGTCCCAGACTGTGAGAGGGCACAGGCCAGGCTGAGGGATCTCCCGAGTGCACAAAATATTTGTGCACCGGGCCCCTAGAATCACAATAAAACTGAAAAAAAATTCACAGTGACAGGTTTTCTCATTGGGCAACATTCTGAAGAGAAACCCAAACAAATTCTTTTATAAAAGTAGTTTGTAAAATAATAAAACATTTAGGAATATAATTATCACCAAAAGAGAAGTAAAAATCTAACAAGATTAAAATCCTCTGTATTATTTCCTCAACTTCCTTGTTCCTTTCTGCTTTATTTTAGTCACCTGACAAAACTCTAATCCTCACTAAAGCTCACTCCCCACTCTGCCTGCCCTCCATCATGCCTCAGAACCCTGACAGGGAAAGCACACCCTGCTGACTGCTTCCACAGTGACGCCATGACTGATGACCTCAAGTGGTCTTTCCCACACTCCAGAAACCAGCTGCATGTCCAAAATCGTTCACTCTCTGCACATTGTTTTTATACTTACTCCTCTTTCTTTGAAATTCTGACACTTTTTTTAAAATCCTCACTTTAAATGGATGCCCCTGCTTATCATATTCACGAAGCATCTAGAAGCAATCAGGAGAGAACTCCACAAGCTCCAGCCACCCTTCTACCCACCTGGCCTACACCTGTTCAAACGACCCATGCCTCTCCTTTCTCACGATAGGCACGAATGTTCTGTGAGCTGAAGGACAACTCCTTTATTCATGCACCAGATCAAGGAGATCTTCCAGCAACTCTTCCATCTTCCTTCTATAGAATTGTTTCCCATTGGCAGCACAGTGGGGGTTACAGGGTGAAAAGAGAATTTCTCTTTATGACGTGTCTCCCTCCAACTTAGACTCCGTTGCTCTGTTCCCCTTTATAGCAACTTCTGGGGAGAATTTTCCATATTGCTGTCTCTAATTTTGCTTCTCTCATTGTCTCTGGACTCACTCTATCCCTGATTTGCTGTTATACTCCACAGAAACTTGCATCTCCAGGTGACCAGTAACCTCTACTTTGTTAAATACAATGGTCAATCCTTAGTGCTCAGAAGCATCTACAATCTTTGATCATTTTTTCCTTTTATAGATTTCTGTTTCAAGTAGCTTCTAGAACAACTCTCTCCTGGTTTTCCTCCTACCTCACTATCTACTCCTTGGTCTCTATCAGTGTTTCCTCCACTCTAATCTCTCCTCAGAGAAGTACTTCAGTGATCTGTCTTTGGGTTTCTTTTCTACTTATCTATGCCCACACCCTTGGTGAGCCTGCACCAGGCTTGGCAAACTTTTTCTAGAAAGATCTAGATAGAAAATATCTTAAGCTTTGAGGCCCTGTACTCTGGGTTGAAACTATTCACCACCTCCATCTGGCATTGTATCAGGAAAGCAGCAAAATAGACCTTGTGCAAACAATGGGGGTGGCTGTGTTTCACTAAAACTTTATTTTGTAAAAAGGCAGCAGGGTGGATTTGGTGCACAGACTATAGTTTTCTGACCTGTGCCTTATCTATATGTGCTGAGGACTTACAGATTTATATCTTACAGATTTACATACGAACTCCAATCTTATATTTCCAGCATTTCTACCTGGAAAACTTTATACAAAAACATATCTCAATGTTAATTTGTCCAAAATGGAAATCCTAATCTGTCCTCTGAGTCACCATCCCCTACCATTTTTCCCCATTCCTTGTTCCTTAAATCAAAATCCTTGATGTCACTTGACTCCCCTCTTTTATATTTTTGTAATTTTTATCTTCACACATGTCATAACCCTGTTAGCTATTCTCAACAGACCCATTATCACTGCTTTTTCTCAAACCGCCATCATCTCTTGCCTGAATTATGGCATAATTCCCCTGTCTCCTCTTATTTCTGCCTTTGCTTTCCTTCCTTTTATTTTCAACACAATGGCCAAGATAATCTTTTAAGAACACACATCTGACCCTGTCATACCTCAGGCTCCTAATGTTCTCCTGACTCATGAAGTCCTTACACAGAACCACCAGGCCTTCAGGTTTTGGCCACTGCTACCTGTCAGTTGTCATTTCCTCTCGCCCTTGTGCTGGTTTACTACATTCTGGCCACAATGGCCTTTCCACTGTTCCTCAAACATGACAATCTAAGTTCTGTCCTCAGGCCCTTTGTTCTGTTTTGCACTCCTCCCTTTAGGATCAGAGACAATTCCTTCAAGTCTCTACTCAATTGTCACCTTATTAGAGAAACCTTCCTATTTAACATAGCGCCTAAGATGAATCTCTCTCTCTCTCTCTCTCTCTCTCTCTCTCTCTCTCTCTCTCTCTCTCTCCAGCAATTATCACCATCCTACATATTCTTTATATGATCTATTTACATTTGTCTCCTTAAACAAAAATGTAAACTCCCATAAAGCAAAGGATATTTGTCATTTTTGTTCCTCATTTTATTTCTGTAATCTCAAGTAGTACCTGGCACAAAGTAGATGCTCAAAAAATATGGCCAGTACTTGGGGGTTTCCTTAAGAGGAGTCACCATGATCATTGTGGTGTTAAGATAAAATATGACCTTGGTCACTGAATCCATCATTATTTTCTTTCATTCCTTAGATGATGTGTAGGACACCACAAAGTGATCAACTCTTTTCAACTAAGCAGGCAAACAATATGATCAAGTAATCAACTAAGTATTAATATTTAAATCTTTTAAAAAGATTCAATTGTAAAATCATGCTTAAAGAACAGATCAGCAATTACGAAATCAAAATAAGCTTGAAATCTGACCAATCTAAGTTCAAATTTTATTTCTATCATTTTCTAATTTTGTGATTTTAGAAAAGTTACTTTGCTTCTCAGAATCTGATTTCTTTGCTATAAATTAGATTTGATAATATTTTAGCATTGTTTGATGATTCAATGATATAATATATTGAAAGATGTTATTGTGCCATAGCTTGCCTTATTTTACTTGTTTTATTTTCTTCCCATGATTGGCTTTCCCATGAGACTTATCTGTCAGAATTTTTATACTGGGCTTTGGGAAAGGAAAAACCATGCAGACACCTTGTATACCTTCCTAGAGCTGTGACTAGTGTGACAAATAGGTGAGAAATGTCTCTGTCCTGCAATATTAATATTTAATTAAGTAGCAAAGGTCGTGGTCACCCTTCAAGAGGCAGTCATCAGTGTTCGTCTAAGAGTGTTGACTTTCTTTCCCTGGTTCATGAGTACACACAGAAACACCCAATGCTACTGCATAGCAAGAGTTAAAATTACATCGAATAAAATATATCATACCATGTTGATGTAATTGGCCATCTCAAACACTCTCTTTCTTATTTTCTCTGGATCTTGATTGTACTTTTTAAACTAAAAGACAACCAAGATGAAAAAAAATGGGCATTGATAGGAATAAACATAATGGGAAGGTTTAAAAATAAGGCATTTTTCGTTTATTTTACTTATCAGTGTCTATAATCCATGATCAGTTACAAAAAGTTAGAAACAAATGCTTCCTTATTTTTCTAATCATATTAAAGCATTTTAGGAATAGAGATGATGTTTCGTCCCCTAAAGTACTAACTCAGTGTAAAGTTTTAAGATTTTTTTACAAATGTATTTCTGCTAAATACCATGATTCCCTAATCTGTGCAGAATCAGAGCCAGGAATAGGTTATTCATTAAAAAATATGAACAGTAAATGAATTTAGTATAATAAGAAAGGTCAAAGTTTTAGAGTCTTAACTGATTAATTTGTGTTATCAAGGTACAGAAACTTTCCTTTGAGATCATACATGTGGTGCTCAGATTTAGAACACACAATATATGAAAATGCATTCTTATAAAAGAAGTTAGATAATGACTATTACAAGAAAGCGCTTTTCCCCCCCAGAAGATCCTATTTATTAATCCTTTATATTTACCACTTCCTTATGAACATAAATTCTAATTTACCAATGACTTAATTAGTAAACAGAAGCCAAAATGACAAAGAAATTTAGTTAGAAACTGAGTTTGGAGCCCTTAAGATAGAAAGGACATTAGAGTAAAAAATGTATTGTATGCATATCACATCCAGTGCCCATTCCTGAAAAAAAGAAATGGTATCAGTCTAATTATATGTCAAATTTTTCATAGGTTCAGAACAATTGGTACAAAAGAATTAGGCATAATCATGAATTTTAAAAACCAATCCATAGAGTTAATACTCACATAATAAGTTTAGGTAAGAGGGGCTTATAAAAGATACATTTATTGATATAGTTACCTCACCATTATCCAGGACCAAATAATATTCTATGTATTTCTTTTGTTCCCAAACTTCCTGGTCATTTAATTTCTGCAATCAATATAACAAGAAAAATTACTGAGACCTTTCTCTGCAAGATTCTTTCTTTTATTAGAAATGTATAATTTTATGAGATTGGTTGTTATCTGGGGATAAAGTAAAATAAGTTTATGATATTAATTCTAACTAATAAGCCAGAATTATCTATAGACAAGCTCAGAATGTCAGGGCTAGGAGAGATGTTAGCGATATGCTAGCCCAACCCCTTTGTTTTACCAAACAAAGTGATTATACTACTAAATAGGAATGCTGGAATTGACCATGTGCAGAGATTTTTGAACAATGGGCTTTCCCACTATCCTTCTATGAAATAGACAAATTTTGACTTCAGGGTCCTCCTTATGTTTTTGTTGTTGTTGAGATCCTTTTATTCCTGTTCCAGTGAACACCCCCTTCTTTATTAGTGGTGCCACGCCCAAAGCCACATGACACCTAGTCTGTCCTTTTCTTCCCAGAAAGAGCTGGATCTCTTTCCTACGTTCTAAGCTTCCTTACTTCCTGTTCCTTTCTCTCCACAATAAAACAAAGCAACAACAATGAAAACATATTTCATAGTAATTGTCCCATTGAAAAGTAGTAGACATTATTTGTATTAAGTAATAAACCATCAAAGTTTATTATGTTGCATTTCTAGAACTGCTTGTTTTTTAATGGGTAAATAAGAGTCCATCAACAAAAAAGAGCCATTAAGGTAGATTTTTAGCTATTATCTAATGATAATACTTACCTCCCACCCTCCATGGGAGCAATAAATGTATTAGCAATTACTGGGCACCAGCAATGCTCTGGGCACTAGGGATATAGTAGCGAAATAGACATGGTCATGCACTGATGGAGCTCACAATAGGCAAATAAACACAGACATATCAGGTGGGCATTATGAGGGCCTCCATTATTTAGAGGAAGGATAACAGTGAGAGGAACTGAGAAGGCATAGCACTGGTGAGGTAAGAGGAAAAGAGAGAGAGAGAGAGAGAGAGAGAGAGAGAGAGAGAGAGAGAGAGAGAGAGATCATGGAAGCATGGTTATTTGCACATGATTAGCAAGGAATTGAGACAAGAGGTCTGTCTGTACCAGCTAAACCAGAAGATTAGCATTCACATAGGTAAGAGTAGTTCTTCTGGCTGGTAGCACTCAAACACTCAGCATATTGAACCCAACAGAGATTTGATTTTATTCAGGCCAGTTCTGCCCACTGCGTATGGGTTCGCCCAATGTTTATGAGATGATCTTTTGTAACTGAAAGCTGGATTCTAGATATGAAAGCACATTCTAAGCTGCTGTGGGCAGATCCTATATTTACCTTCCTCCCTGCCACATCCTCAGCACCTATGGCAGTACTTGAAGAAAGATTTGTTGAATGAGTTCATTCATGAAAACAGCAGGATATTTTACTTCAAAATAATAATAATACTTTACACTGTTGTTGTATGTTAGAGTATTGTGAAAGTTGCCTGCTCCTAGTTGATCCATAAGTACTTATTAAATTAAATAAATCAATTATAATAAGGTTTTAATGTCTCTATAACTTATTAGTTTCAACAATGACTGTAAAGTTTCAGCAATGTGCAATTGCTAAGACTAGAACTCATGGCAGACAGGAGTGTTCCAAATAAAGAATAGAGGTATGCATACGACCAGGCTGGTGGCAAGTGGGGTCACATTCTGCCGAGATGTATGTGCCCATAACATGTCATCCATCCCACAGGTGCTGTTAGCCTTCTTTTCATCGGGATCATGCTTGAAAAGTGCATGCCCCTGTTCATCCTGATTTGCAGAACTTAAAGGTTCAATGAAGTATCTTTCATCTTCCTGACTGAAGTAGCCCCTAAAAAACATGAGAGTCCAGGCTTCTTAAAAAATATTCCTGCATTTGACTTAGAGACTCAAAAAAGTTACCATTGCCAAACATTCTAAGCTCATGGTGGGAGAACACAGTGTAACATTATAGCTGAAGATCTCCTTAGAAGTTATCTAGACTTATTCTCTCTATGAGGAAATGGAACCTATTGGGGAGAAATGACTACTGTAATGTCATATAGCTAACCTAGGTCAGAGCTGGCACTAGAATAAAACTGCCTGACTCTTGGTCCAGTGTTCTTCCAATTAATTCCCTTTCCTTGTCTGTCCTCAGGTATGCTGAAAATGAAAGAGATTTTCTAGTCTTATAGATAAGACTAATAGATAAGGGTTAAAACTCTGGATCTATCACTGATTAGTGGTGATACCATGGGAAATTACTTAAACTCACATAGTTTTATTTTCTCTATCTATAAAATAAGAATAATAATACATATAATAGAATGGTTATAACAATTAAAGGAGATAATATGCAAAGGATATGATTGATGAATAATGCCAAATTCATCTTAATTCTCTCTGCTGAAGCCCCAAGCTACGATTCATTGGACCATGTTTAGGGAATATCCACTATTCATTAAGCATCGGACTAGAGGCAGGTGGTAGAAAAGAGAGTCATGGTCTCTCCTTTCCTAGAGCTTATATTCAAATGAGGAAGATTGATGTTGATTACATAATTACATTTGACCCAGAAATATATAATTACATGACATATATGTAATATGCATAATTATAGCAGATAATTTCCAAGAAAAAAAACACAAGAACATACAATAGGGCAAGTGGATTTATTATACAAAGAATTAGAAGAGTAAGAGGTGATGTGGAGAGACAAATTAGGGGATTGATTGCATTGCTCTGCATCATGTGGCAGTAGAGAGACAATGTAGTGAATAGTCTCAGAAAATATTTAGAACATATAATCAATAAGGCTTGATAATAGATTATAATAGGTAGTTGAAAGGCAATAAGTCATCAAAAACCTAGATTTCTGGATTTGGCAAGTAGTTGGTTGATTATTTACTGTGATAAGGAACACTGGAAAAATACCAGATTTTAGAAAAAATCATTTGCTCCATTAATATTTCATTAAGATATCCAGATATGGAAGATATATGGAGATATGAAGGAAAAACATAGATATTCAAGTCTGGTTATCAGAAGTCTGGATATCCTCTTATTGACATACATGGATAGTCCTTTGTACAGAGAATTAAATGGATATGATAAGTATAGACAGGACAAACCAGAGATTTTAGAGCAAAGAGAGAAGTTGAAGAGGAGCTCCCATTTCCTAAAGGTGCTGACTTTAAAATTGGGGCTCATGAAAGCAAGCAACCAATTAAAGAAAAGCAACTCAGAAAGCAATTCATGTTTTTAATTTATAAACTACAATCAAGAGGGGCCGTGTTTCCTTCAAATTTTAAAATTTTTAGGCCTTAGAATTTACGATTCCCTACAGTACAAGTAAGAGGAACTGAGAAGGCATAGCACTGGTAAGGTAGGAGGAAATTCATGCACCAGTGGGGTCCCTCATCCTGGCCTGTGGGATTGGGCCAAAACTTACTCTCTGACATCCCCAAGGGGTCCTGGATTGCAAGAGGGCACAGGCCAGGCCAAGGGACCCACCAGTGCACAGTCAGGGCCGGGGAGGGATGCAGTAGGTTGGCCAGCTGAGGTGGGAACACAGGAGGGCTCCAGGGCATGTCCAGCCTGTCTCGCTCAATCCCAATCAGCTGGACCCCAGCACAAGCTAACCTACTGGTTGGAGCATCTGGCCCTTGGTGGTCAGTGCACATCATAACAAGTGGTTGAACAACCTTAGCATATCATTAGCATATTACGCTTTGATTGGTTGAATGGCTGACCAGGCGACCAAACACTTAGCATATTAGGCTTTTATTATATAAGATACCAGACGCTTGGTGCACAAAAATTTGTGCACTGGGGAGGGTGGGGTCCCTCAGCCCAGCTTGTGCCCTCTCACAGTCTGGGACCCCTCGGGAAATGTCCACCTGCTGGTTTAGGACTGCTCCCTGGGGAATTGGGCCTAAGCTGGCAGTTAGACATCCCTATGGCAGCCCAGGAGCCCTCAGGAGATGTCCACTTGCCAGCGGGGAGCAGGCCTAAGCTGCAGTCGGACATCCTTAGTGCTGCTGAGGAGACGGGAGAGGCTCCCACCACCACCACTCTACTGGCAGCTGGCAGCCTGGCTTTTGGCTGAGCATAGCTCCCCCTGTGGAAGCACACTGACCACCAGGGGGCAGCTCCTGCATTGAGTGTCTACCCCCTGGTGGTCAGTGTGTGTCAGTGACTAGTCATTCCCAGTGGTTCTGCTATTAAGGTCAATTTGCATATTACCCTTTTATTACATAGGATATTATTGTTGGCACTATTACAGATGTTTCCAATTTCTTGGATTTATTAAACACACATGCACACACAAGCATCAAAGATGCATACAAACTATTCATTAAGTCTTACCTTAGACCCCTACATGTGCTGATGCTAGCTTCTGAATTTTTTGCATTAATAATATGTCCTTGATAATAACAGTCATCCTAAATAAAAAAGAAAAGGGGGTTTAGAAATGAAGATGAGCATGTTTTTTAGACCATTGCTACATTTAAAATTGAAATTTTGAAATAGGATCTATGATGCTTTAAAGTCATTTATGCTAAATAACAATCAACTTAAAGACATTAAAAACATTTTTTAAGTTTTTTATGGTTGAAACCTTCAATATTTAGTTAAAGTTCCCAAATGCTTACAAATTTCTAACTAAATGTTGGTGTTGCAGATAAAGGAAAATACAGCCTGAAAGCAACAAACATAGATGTACGCTTAAAACCTGAGCTCCCAAAACATTAGACATTTATTCCTTTCTTTGACTGATTGCTCATTATTTTTTTAACAAGTATGAGTTCTTTCCAAATCAATTGTCATTCAGATTGTGTTATTTCTTCATTTATCTAAAGAGTTTCGCCAGACTAATTGGATTAGTACAGCACTCTCTGACTCCATCAGCAAAATGCACAATGCTACCCCTTTTTCACCTGTAGGTGTTTCTATTAAGTAGACCTTTCTACTTTGGGAAAGATGAAGTATTGGCCCATGTAGACCCCTGTGCCACTGCATAATGTTAGAGAAGAGAGTGTGTGAAGGCCTTCCAAGAGAAAACAGACCTCTGAAAAGATGGCAATGATAAAATACCCCTGTTACTTCACACTGTCATCTTCTCTGAGTAAGAGTCAAGAGTGGGAAATATTTAAAGAAAACGTAGAATTTTATAATTCTACCATTGAGGAAATACTCTGGACTTTGAGAGACAAGATGATCTAGTGATCAGATGTGATTTTCCACTCTTCTAATGAAAATAAGAAGCTCCTTCTGTCCACTCTCCTATAGGGAGCCCTTGAAGGTTGGAAAGGGTTACCGTGTTTGTAAAGGAATGATGTTGTTTTTGTCAAGCTCTCCAAATGATGGAGGGCCAATCAAGAAATTACTACTAGCCTGGCTGGTGTGGCTCAGTGATTGAGCATCAACCCAGGAACCTGGAGATCTCAGTTTGACACCCTCCCCCAGTTAGGTCACATGCGAGGGTTGCTGGCTAGATCCCCAGAAGAGGGCGTGCAGGAGGCAGCTGATCATTGTTTCTCATTGATGTTTCTCTCTATCCCTCTCTCTAACAATAAATTTTTTTAAAATATTTTAAAATGAAAGAAAGTACTATCAAAGAAAGCACTGATGCTATACATGCTGCTTCCCTTTCACTATTTGTTTGGTAATGACTGCAATTTGGATGTTTGGGTCGTACCCCAATTAACAATAAATCTAGGACACTCCATCTTACCATGATCTGTGGGCTGGAGGTGACCTCCTTTCCTGTGGAATTATAATGTGTTTCCGTGTAACGTGGTGCCAGGAGATCCCTGGAGACAAAGAAAGAAGTCATAGTTGCTCATGCTAATTACAAAGTTCAGTGATCAAAGTGAGAGCTTTCACTGGTGTGCAGTAAGGTTCTAATTCTTGAGCACCTTGTCCTAACCCCTTTCAAGTGCAGGCATTCATAAGTAATAGGGAACAATGTCTGCTTTGTTGTCCAGTTTTGCTTACTGGTCTGAGGAAAGATTTGAGGAAGAAATGAAACTGAAGGGAAAGTTGGTAAAAACTGACTGGGAAGTGCTATTCCTCACCAGGTTCAGAGAGCTGCTTTTCCACCTAGCCCTTCCGTCACCAGTGACTGTTCAAATTTATTAAAAATTCCTTTGCATTTGGCAGTTAGGGTCCATTCAGCATTTCTGCTGAGCCTTCTTAAAACTCTTTCAATTATTCTCTAGAAAATAGCCTGACTATATTTTTTAAAGAGGTAGCACAAAGAGAAAAGGAAGAAATGAATATATATTAAGTGCTATCTCTGTACTGGCCACTGGGTTAGACTTGTTACATGAGTCATTTAATATAATATTTTCAATAATCCTACAAAATAAATATTACTCTCTAGTGTTTAGATTAGATTAAATAGTTCACGTGGCATAGAATCATGTTCAGGTCTGCCTTAATCCCAAGCCTGTATTCCTTCCATTACAGTACACTACTTTCAAACTCCAGGCAGTTGAGATTTTTTGCAAAAGGTGATATTCTATTTGTCTATCTTTCTGTCCTATATGGAACAATTGAGGGATTGAAAGAAATCGAAAGCACACATTAGGAATTTGCTTTTGAAATAGTGTATCTATAGGATAATCAGGATTTGGGTGAGAGCTTAAGCAGTAAAACTTGAAAAGAAACGTTGAATTTTGATGAACTGGATGGAGAGAATGGAGAGGTATGAGCCTAATGTATCATATGAGAGAAATAGATGGGTTAGTGGGCAGCTGAGTAGAAAGAACACTGGTGTTGAAATCAGGAGAGCCCAACTCTGGTTTTACCATTGACTGGGTTCTTGGGCTCTAGAGTTTATTTAACTTTTATATGTCTTATTTTTTCCAGTGAGAATGGTTGCAAATTGCTTTAAAATCTAATCTTCCAGTGTTAGAATTAAAAAAAAAATGAAATAGTGTAGGAGAAGAGTTAAAAATCTGTAGTGATTTCATCAAATTTGATAAAATGTATGTCTGCTTGCACCTCATTTAGTTTGTTTTATTCCTAGAAGTATCAAAATACTATTGTTTTACCCAATATGTTTCTACTACTTCAGCAGGAATAAATATTCATTGAACCTCTCGGGCCAGTTGAGAGCAAAAGCTGATTAGCCAAGGTTTACATGAGACATAAGTAATAACAGACTCAATTAGCATACTTCTACAAGCTAACTTGATATTGGTAGAATTATATCAGAAGTAAAGACACTTACTTGGATTTTTTCAAATAAAGCACTGCCATTTTCCCATTAACTGTCATTTCATACTTCAATTCAGTTTCATATTTTTCCTGCAAAAATGTAAAAATGTTTGCTGGTAATTAAAACACACACAAAAATTTTCATTTTGCTAGGTCTATCTGTTTAATCACTAGCAAGCAACACCTGATTTTCCTTAACATTAGTGTGTATAATGCCAAATATCTGCTTCTGCCTCTCTTAACAAATCTAACAACTTTGCTAACTAAGTAGATAAATTACGTGAGACCTTTATATCCATCTATCCATTCATTTACCCATTCATGAATTTTACAAATATTATTTGAGTGCTGGTTATTTGCAAGATATGACTTGGTTCTGGAAATACAACTTGAAGTAACAAAAATTGCTACTTGCTGTCAGAAAGCTTACAATCTTGCAGAAAAACAGACAATAGCTGTGAGTTACATTGTATGATAAATGATATAAATATGGAAGCAACGTGGGATGTCTAACATCTTAAAGGAAGGAAAGGCTTTCCTGAGGAAGTAATGTATAAGCTGAGGTGTGAATTAGCCCGGTGAAGCAGAATAGTGAAGTTATCTGAGAAGGAATAGTTTGCACATAGACCCAAAGACTTTAAAGATCTCACTGATGATGTTTAGTGTGAGATCTTCTTAAGGTTTAGCAGAGGTCAGAATATGGGCAAAACCAACAAGAATATGCACACTACGGCAAGAAGAAGCCATCAGGAAGAAATGAGTCTCAGGTATTCAGAGAGAGAAAAATATCACCTCAAGTAAACCATGTGGATTAGGAGAACTGTCTTAAGTTTCATTTTATGTCTGTGGGAAGAGCAATAGAGAACTATACAGGGTACTTTAAAGATCACATTGGGTACTGAGTTTTGGTTTTGTTATATAAAACTAGGTTACTAGTCATGGTTACACACAATGCCTAAAAATTCACTGAGAAGTGCCAAGACATTGCTATTAAAGAGATCTAAAAATGGCAACAACATGTGATTGAGAAACCACATATGATGGACTGAGTGCTCTTCCCTCTGCTGTTGCACATAAACCAACTTTTCTTCTCTGTTCCTTCTCCTGGCCACAACAGTACCAGAGCTCATTGAGAGACAATAGTGAATCAGACCCATCAGGTCAGAGATATCATGCAGAGATTTACCATCTCCAAGGTTGGGTATTTTGGCCCGTATTTCCTTTTAATTGTCAATTATTGGTGTCTTCCCTGGGGTCAAAAGTGCATGACTATAAATATCCTATACTGTGGGACTACAGATGGGGAGGCTGCTGTTATTTAGTTCATTTTCATAAATAACAGGAGGTTGGGAAAATCCTGAGGATGAAAAATAAAATGCATGGGGAGTTGCTCTAACCACCAGTTAGAAAGGTCATCTGTATACATAAAACCCTAATATATGAATAGAACGAATGATAAGACAACCAAACAACTGGTTGCTATGATGTGCACTGGTTACCAGGGGTTGCATGTGGAATATGGTGGCTGTCAGCGGCAGGCAGCAGAGCGTAGAATATGGTGGGCATTGGCTGTGGCGGGATGGTGGAGCAGGTGAGCAGGGCCTCAGACCAAGGTGTCAGACCAGTCGCTGTCATTGGGGCAAGCCTCTGGTGGTTACTGAAAATTCTTTGCTCCTGTGTGCCATGGTCCTGCTGGGCACTCACACCCGCTGCTGGTGCCCAGCTCCAGCCCTGATTGCTAGGCGCCATCAGCAGGTGTGAGTGGCAGCTTCTGGCTCCAATCTCCCCTCAGGGCTTCTCCACCTCTACCTGCTCCTGAGGAGTAATCAGGGATGGCAGCTGCCTCTCCCACCCACTGTCAGCTCCAGAGCCACCACCTGTACCCGCTGATAGTGCCTGGAACTGGCCCTGGTCACTTGGTGCTATCAGCAGATGCAGGCAATGGCTGCCAGCCCAAATTGCCCTGAGGGTTTCTCCACCTCCTCTGCTCCTTAGGGGCAATCTGGGCAGCAGCTGTCACTCACCCCTACTGCTGGTGCTGGCCTCAATTGCTCCGTGCTGGTAGCAGATGTGAGCAGGGCTAGCATCACCATCAGTACATGGAGCAGTAGCAGTGGGAGAGGGGCTGCCAGCAGACAGGAGCCTGGGGGTTGTGGCAGGAGGGGCCTGGCGGAGGCACGAAGGATGGCCCAAGACCCACCCCTATGTCCTCCCCAGGCTCATGGCCCACAGTTCCTTTCAAGTTGCACCAATTCATGCACTGAGCCTCTAGTATAGAATAAAAATATTAGGAGGATACAAGATATGAGCTTTTAATCAGAAGAGCCTTCCAGATATCTGCTTCTATTAGCACTGGAGTTTTAGTGGAGCTTCACCTAAAACATTATTTTAGAGGCTGTTTTAGAAAATAATCATTGCTTTTGGAATGGGAGCTTTAGCTGACACTAGCATAGAGATTATGGATGAAAGGCAACAGCAGGGAAGAAAACCAGAGTCTGTTTGAAAGAGGGTGTGCTGGGTGAGGTTATAACTGTACTTCTCAAATACAAGTCCACAGTGAAGAACAATGCCTGCTAATAGGGATTGTGCCCAATTTGTATTCTATCTGGGTTCTAAAACTAAGGGTTAGGAGAGGGGAAATGCACTGTGATTTGGAGAGATTCCACTAGAAGGAAATGATGTGAAGTCTGTTGAATAAGTTTAGTTGGTCACAGATGTGTGTGTGTGTGTGTGTGTGTGTGTGTGTGTGAATTTTTCCCAGAAGAAATGCCATGGCTGTGGTTTCGAGTGTAGACTAAGAAGGCCATAGTCCTGGATGATCCAAAATATGAGCAGATGTGCAGATCTATGAGATCAAGATGATGCTCATGGGCACACATGAACTAGCAAAAGAAGCCCTACAGGTTCCAGGGAAGATCTCACTTCAAGCCTTGCCACAACATATTGAAAATCTGAGACTTCTACAAACTCTGGTGGACCTAGCTAAGGCCTAAAATTGTTCCTCATAAGAGGAAGCATGATGCCGACAGATGTTTTATTTTATGGCGTGAGCCAAAAGCAAGACAGTTTTAGCCTCTAGAAAGTGTGTGAGCTAGAGGCTGAATTCTAGGAAGAATAGTGACTACCTTTTCAATGTGGTCCCCAACATCAGGGATCTTAGTTTAAGTATTGTTGAGTAAATGTTTATGCAGCTATCTGGGCAATGTACTCCAGTTATACTCCTTTATTCATTTGTCCATCTGTCTACTTACTCACTTGTTCATTTATTCAAATACTTACTTCATTTTCTTATGCAGTATATATAAAATACAATAATGTCTATAATCTCTCTTCCTCTCTCTTTCCCTCTCTCCTTCTCTCCCTCTCTCCCCCTTCCCCCCTTTCTCCCTCTCTCCTTCTCTCCCTTTCTCCCTCTCCCTCTTACTAAGCATATCCTCAGG
Organism: Murina feae; assembly: GCA_004026665.1. Classification (NCBI taxonomy): domain Eukaryota; kingdom Metazoa; phylum Chordata; class Mammalia; order Chiroptera; family Vespertilionidae; genus Murina; species Murina feae. Next base: position 25,917 of record PVJC01002935.1, read on the forward strand.
TGAGGATTTAAAATTGTAATTTAAAAACTTTAATTCAAGAACTCCATAAGAAAGGGCATACAAGCTATGCAAGCATATTTTTTAAAATATATTTAACTGATTTTTTTACAGAGAGGAAGGGAGAGTGATAGAGAGTTAGAAACATCAATGAGAGAGAAACATCAATCAGCTGCCTCATGCACACCTCCCACTAGGGATGTGCCTGCAACCAAGATACATGCCCTTGATCGGAATCGAACCTGGGACCTTTCAGTCCACAGGCTGACATTCTATCCACTGAGCCAAACTGGTTAGGACCAAGCATATTTTAAAGAAAGGCCTCAGGATAGCCAGGGTGACTAAAAAGAAAGTTATGCTGAGAAACTGGAAGATAACAAAATGGCTTAATAAGCCATAGCATTAAGTATAAAATGCCTTAAAAGTTGGTCATATGAAGTAGAATATGATAGGTTATATAGCATAACATCATAGCATAAACTTGAACAGGAAATTAATTATTGCATCCTGCTTTGATTTTTATGTAATTACCTCAAAATAGCCATATAAGATAACCACTACTGTTGTTATCTCACTTTTCACACAAAGAATTTGAAGATCCTGTGTGCCTAAATTTACACAGGGAGAAATAACAAAGCTAAGACATGGACACACACAAGCCCTCTGAATTCAGATCCTTTGCACTTTCCCTAGGGATCAAGAAACCATGGGTTCATACTGCCAGTTAACGGAACAGCTGACTAGATAAATATGTGTTTGCAGTAAATATCAAGTGCATTGCATTCATCTACTCAATCATTTAACAAATTGGTTGAACATCTAGTATGTGCCAATAACTACTTTGTGGCTTTTCATCAAGATAGATTATTTGGAAGCTTAAGTTTATTTTTATAGTTATGAGGGGTTTGCTATATAACTGTGATGAAAAACACTGGACACATATTCAAATTGTTCTCCAAATACTCAATGAAGGAAGATATCTGGCATTACCCGGGGGGAGGGAATATGAGCTTCCATCTCACAATAGAGGGTGCAAGTTATTTACGTCTCATGTATCTGGGCTTTCCTGATGCCCCACAAAAAAGTTCCAGTTGTAGGAAATTAGAAAATTATTGTTGAATGAATCATTATGTTGTAGCTTTCCTCTTTTGACTGAGAATGTGTCATTCCATTAATTAGTAAGAATTATACAGACTTTAATAGCTGCCTTTTTAGAAAGGACAGAGGAAAATGTCATGTTTAATTATAGTAATTAATCTTGGTATGCATATATGCATGCATTTATCCACAATGCTTTATTTTTGACATCAGTTTTAAAGTTCATGATTTTGTTTATATGTGTGTGTATAGAGAGATAATAAATTGTATCAAATGTCCTTGTGAGTACACAGAATAAATTATATATTACCACAAGAATGTTAAATTTTCCTCTCTCTGTGACATTGGACAGTTTAATTTAACCATCAGAACCTTAATCTGAAAAATAAGGTAGAATATTACATTACTTTGAAGATTAATAAGTATAACAGGTCAAAAAATAAAATACAAATGTATACATATGTGTATATGTATTTCTATATTAAATATAATTATATGTTTCTATGTACAGCTTCTGAATTTGTATATTGTATGTGTGCATTATATATATATATATATATATATATATATATATATATATTCAAGATGTTTTTGTCTCTGTTAAAACAAAAGCTGTACCTGTTGATGTGGTTTCTTGACCTCTCGTTTATACAGTGGATGAAGTCTTCTGGGATAAACCACTTCATACCTCTTTACTCCAGGGAGTTCTCTTATAGCATTTACTGAAAAAAAGTAAGAGAAGATTTAACTAATAAGAACTAATAGACTTGTTGGAAATGGTCATCTTTAATGCACTTCTGGTGAATGGTGTCTCCCACCGAGAATTTGAGTTCTGTCAGAGAGTTATTAAAGTGCAGACACCAAAAAAGATCCACAAAATCAAAGACACACTCTTCCTTTCCAATCTTTACTTTAACTTATCCATTTAAATATTTCCCCACTGAGAATATTTCTTTTAAGATTTCCCACTTCTCTTTGCTACCTTGGATCCCCGCAGAGGAATAGAGCAAATAGTGTAGACACAAGCTAGTCAAGGAAGGCAGAAGCCAAAGGAACCCTCTAAGAAGCTAACTCAGTGTCAGAGTGGTAGAACGGAAGCACTTTCAAAACCACAGTGCTAGGAAAACGAAATAACAAATGGATATCATTTCAGACTGTAAGTTATTTTCCTTAAGCAACGTTTTACACTATTGAAAGAAAGGAAGTCAGTAAGAAAAGGCTCTAATACCAGTGCCATGGAATGGGTGGGCTCTTTGCAGTACAGATTCACCTTCATTTTTGCATACAACACATGAAAAAATATTTAAAAAAATTAGAGACACAGATAACTAGAACACTATCACTGGCCTGGAAGGAAATGTCTAAGCCTGCTATTACCTTAAAAGAGAATTGAAACATTATCTCATTTAACCTCCTTTCTGCATCTTGAAACCTCATCTCAACATTGAATCTAGAAGTCATTTTTGAGAGATATTCAGTTGTTCCAAAGCTAACACTGGAATTTCTATTTTCTTTTATTTTTCTACTAGAGGCCCAAGGCACAAAATTTGTGCAACGGGCTCAGCCCTCATAGCCGTAGCAGCTTGCCTTGGCCCTCACAGCCCTGGCTTTGTCTGGAAGGTCACCCAGAAGGATGTCTGGAAGGTTGTTTGGCTGTCCGGTATAATTAGCTTATTATACTTTTATCATTATAGTTACTCACATGGTCCAGTCCCTGTTCTGTGCAGAGAGGAGCTTAAGGAAGTGTCAGCAGATCTGCTCTCTGGTGGCTGAAGATGCTGCAGGTCCACAAAGAATGTAGATGCAGTAGGAACAAGGGCCCAGCCCAGCGATTAACTGACACTAGGACTAGAAAGGCTTTAGTTGTCTGTGTAGAGTAAGAGGCTTGCTAAAGGTACCCCTAGCTCATTCCACTACTCACACCTATGTCCTATGATAATACAAATTCATGTTACCCTGGTTGATCTTTTAACAAATAGAACTGAGGATTTTTGTTAGTCACTTTGAATGACTGTGCACTTATCCCAATATGTTCCAAGAATAAAGATTTATTTTTAAAACATTCCTTTAGAAATTTTCAAAATTCCTGGTGATGTAAATTTTCTTGTATTATTTTAGGATGTCTTTATTGCATTTGATCACTCAGGAGTCATGTACATGTAACTTTAAAAGATAGAAAAAGTGATAAAATTATCTGCAAATTAAATTCATTGGGTCAAAAATGAGGTGTTGACATGATGAAACAGTTTTTTATTCAGCGGCCTGAGATTTACTCTCAGAAAGATTTCAAAAGCACTTAAACATGTGGTATCAATAGTAGAATGCCTTAACTTTGGGTTTAGTTTGGTTTTTTAATTACTTAAAAAGAGAGGACAGGTTAAGTGATCTCTGGCCAGTTCAAGTAGTCTACAATTTCATGCAATAAATACAGAATCCCCTTTAGTCTCTTCAAAGAGGCAATGCTCATTTGAATAAACTTCTAATCAGTTGATAAAATAAATCTGGCCACATAGTCAGACTTCCAGAACCACACCTGAAGTTTCCTCAGTTACTTACTGCATGCTACTAGACAGATAATCACTGGCCCTCTTTTATTTCTATTTAATTAATTTTGGGTAAAAAAACACACATTAGTTATAAACAGTTTTCGTAACAGAGATCCAAAAGCCTGAAAAACATCTCATCAATCATTGTCTTTTCATTAAGTGAACATTTTGGTAATTATCACACTTATTTCAAAAAAAATATGATGTTAAGAGGTAAGAAAGTTACTCCTGCCAGGAAGTAACGAGTGGTATCAGCACAATTCCACAGCCTCCTGCAACTCTGATACCAAACAAGCGTACCATGAGGCATGCATGTTGGTGGGTGGCTTATGGCCAATCAGCTCAGTTAGTCCCATTAACACAGAGCTGTTAAAGCCATATAGTCACCAATGTTTCAAACAGAGTAACTCTTTCTAAAACGCTATATGAAAAATCATTTTCATCCATAATACACATCATTTTGACAGGAAATATCCAAGCTGCCCTCAGGTCATCAAATAATATCTACCCAAATAATGATTTCCATCAAAGCATAAAGTAATAACAGATTCACATTCCCCATTCAGAAGTGGTGAGTAAGGAATAGGCCAATGTGACCAACACAAGTTTTCTTTGATACACACTGATTAGTATCTAATCACTATGCTTCTAATTAGTACCTAAATTCTAGGGTTTGGTGAAATCAGAAATGACCAGCTGATTCAAATATACAGTTGAAATATGTAAAATAGTGGAGAAATTTATTTTAAACTATTTTTTTAACAGCAGATCACTTTCCAATGGCAAGCAAAATAAATCCTATATATTAAAGAGGCAATATGCAAATTGACCATCACTCCAACACACAAGATGGCCACTCCCATGTGGACACAGATGGCTGGCAGGGGAGGGCAGTTTGGGGGGACTAGGCCTGCAAGGGAGGTCAGTTGAGGGAGACCAGGCCTACAGGGGAGGTCAGCTGGGGGAGACCAGCCCTGCAGGGAAGGACTGTTAGGGGCAACCAGGCTGGAGGGGAGGGCAGTTAGGGGCAATCAGGCCAACAGGGGAGCAGTTAGACATCGATCAGGCTGGTAGGGGAATGGTTAGGGAATTATCAGGCTGTAAGGCAGAAGTGGTTAAAGGCAATCAGGCAGGCAGACAGGCAAGTAGTTGGGAGCCAGCAGTCTTGAATTGTGAGAGGGATATCCAACTGCATGTTTAGGCCCAATCCCAGTAAGGTCCCATATTGGAAAGAGTTCAGGCTAGGCTGAGGGACACACCCCCACTCCGTGCACGAATTTCATGCACTGGGCCTCTAGTCAATAAATAAAATAAACCAGAATGTATTTAAAGGTCTTTGGCAACATCTCACTTTCTTCAGTTTGAAATGAATGATTTCTAGCTCTTCCCAGACTCTTGTTAATATCATACATTCTTAAAAAGCAGATAGAATTTCCCTTAATGGCATTTGTTTTTCTGAAATCAAGAAGGCCCTGGGATGAGTGTGTAATAAATTACACAGCAGCTAGAGAAATGCAGCAGGCCTTCATATTTCATGTCTCATTCATTGTAAAGTGATAGAAATAGTTAAGCCTCCTCTCAGCACAATTACACGGGTTTATTATTTTGAAGCTGTGGAACAAACACAACTAACTGCCATCCAGGGATTACACAAACTTGAGCTGTAACACAGTATGTTTCTACACATTCATTGGAAAACTTGCTTTCTCTCTCCCACAGGACTCATGTACTAAATCAATTTTGATTAGCAACACTAGATCAACAAAAAGAAATATTTTAGTTTGGTTTAGAGTTGCTAACTCTTTTATGTTAAAAAGTTAAAAATTAATCCTGTTGACAAGATTAATGTAACAGACCTTGGTCTGGATTGCTACTTTATATTTTAACTAGGGGCCCGGTGCACAAAAATTTGTGCACTCAGGAGGTCCATCAGCCCGACCTGTGCCCTCTCACAGTCTGGAACCCCTCTGGGGATGTCCACCTGCTGGTGTGCCTGGTCAGCCTGGGTAAAGGGCTGATGGCTGTTTGCAGGCTGGCCAAGACCCCCAGTGTGGTCCCTCACCCCACTGGGGTGTGGCCAGCCTGGGTGATGGGCTGAGGACCATTTTCAGGCTGCCCACAGTCCCTTTAGGTTTTGGGTTCCTACTGGGGTGCCTTGGCAGCCTGGGTGAGGAGCTGAGGGGCATTTTCAGGCTGCCAACTGTCCCTTCAGGTTTTGAGTTCCTACTGGGGTACCTGGCCAGCCTTGGTGAGGGGCTGATGGCTGTTTGCAGGCTAGTCAAGCCCCCCAGTGGGGACCCTCACCCCATTGGGGTGTGACCAGCCTGGGTGCGGGCCTGAAGGCTGTTTTCAGGCTTTCAGGCTGCCCACAGCTCCCATTGACCTAATGTCTCAGCAAGGCTGGCTGGAAGCAGGTTTCTGGGGTTTATTAATCTTCTATAATTGATACTGTTCCTTTAAGCTTAGGTCTAGGCAGGTAACAAAGCCTCCTGTTGGCTTCAGTTCCCTGGCTTCTATAATTGAAAGAATGTTGCCTAGGCAGGCAGTTTCCTTCATCGATGGTGCAACGGAAGCCTGCTGTTTGCTTCAGCTCTGAGGCTTCTATAATTGAAACAATGTTGCAACAATGTTGCCTGGAGCTGGGAGAAGCCCAGCCGGCTGGCAGACAGTTTACTCCTGGTGCAATGGAAGCTTGCTGCTTACTCCAGCTCTGTGACTGCTGGCCTCCATCTTGGCTGGGTTAATTTGCATACAGCTGCTCTGATTGGCTGGTGGGTGTGGCTTAGTCATCCCAAAGAAATGGTCAATTTCAATATTACTCTTTTATTAGATTAGATATGTTTTGGGCCACTTTGGATTTTAGCACATTTGTACATAATATTAACATTTTCATATATATTCAAAACTGCTTAAAGCAATGTCTTCCCAAATTGAGCACATGACACAAAGTCCTGATCAGGGTTCATGCTATGACATTGCCTTAAGTTCAGGGTTCTCTGAACCCCCTCAAACCATCTGGTAATTTTAAACTTCATGTAGGAAAAGTGAACACAAACACTGAGGGGGAAAAAAAACACATCTTAATTAAGTCCATCATTAGGCTATTAAGATGAAATTATATGTACTCTTTAGGGTCTTCTGGTCACCTTATGAAGGCAAGAAAGAATTTCTAATTGGAAATAAAGTAATTTCAGAATTACTGATCCCCTTGGGTATTCTGCTGGAATATAGTAAAGACCATTTTCCTTTGTCAATGCACTTAGTTCTTCATTTCCAAGCACCTGGCACATCCTTTTAAATATTTGTGTTTGTTTTTTTCCTATGATGCAATCCTATAAGTTGTTTTTCTCAGGGGATTACTAAGCTCATTACAAACATTTGGCCTGATTTTACCCCCTTCTTTTATTTCATGTATGTGAGAACTAGATAAATGTCTGAGCAACACCTATGTATTCTTTGAATGATGAGAACAAAGAAACAAAGTAAAGAAAGAGATAGGGAAATAAAATTGTTTTAATCCTTGCATTCTGGCTGGGAAATCAACTTATTGGAAAAAATATCAGAGTATTTCACTGACGGAGGAGACAGTCTTGAAAATACAAGATGTCAGGTAATACAAGTGGGGCAGATTTCTGCTCCCGATGGAAAATAAGGTGGGCAGCGTTCTGTCTGTCCCCTCATTCTCACAAGAACCTCTGTCTTCACCACCAAATATTCAGTGATGCCACGCTTTTAAGCATGACTTTTAAGGGAATTGTAGTGATAGTATTTTTGGAGACTGTAGGGAAAGAATATTTTTACTAAGTTTGACTCAAACAGTAGAAATTTTAAGCCAATAACTTAAATGCCTAGTATAGTTCTATTTTTAAAGATATTAAGTAAAACTTTCAAAAATCTGGAAAACAAATCAGAAACCAGGGGGGAATGAAAAATGACTTTTAGTGACAAAGTACAGAGTGAGTGCAAGGGGAAGAGGACAGCTTCTTCCCAATCCTGTACTTTTCTTGATAATTTATTCCCATTCCTGGGTACCAGTAAGCATGCTAATATCCAAGAGAAGACTGACGAAGAAAGAATTCCCAGGTACTAAAGTTAATGTGCTTCCCTAAACTCTAGAAACATAAATAAGCTAAGGAATTGTGTTAACCAATCTAATTTAACCAAAATCTACTAGAAGAATGTACGAACAATGGACAGAGATATTAGACATTATGTGTTACTAGGAAGTAGAATTCCTCTACTTTTAAGTTTGTAAATGCTTGATATACCAGCAAAATAGAAGTGACCAAGTTAGGTTTAGCAACAGCATTATTTTGTTCAAGTAATATAACAATCTACTCTAATCAAAGCATAATATTGAAATTGACCATTTCTCTGGGACACCTAAGCCACACCCACCAATCAGAGTGGCTGTATGCAAATTGACCCAGCCAAGATGGAGGCCGGCATCTAGGGAGTGAGCAGCATCAGGTGTGGCTGGGTGGTGGTGGTGGTGGTGGTGGTGGTGGGGCAGCGGCAGGAGTAGCATGGTGGTGGGGGCGGGGGCGGGGGTGGGGCAGTGGCGGGCAGGAGCTGCGGGAGTGGGGCGATTTTTTTTTTTTGGAAATAGTGTCTCCATCCTCCTCCTACTGATGCTAAAATGATCCAAGGCAGCTGGGGACAGTGGATGGTGGGGGCAGGGGGACTTCTGGAAGAAAGTCTGCCTAAAACCAAGGTTCACTCTGAGGGCAGCAGAGCTGAGAGCTGAGGGGATAGATTTCAGCTGCATGCTCACACCCCCCCTGATGCCAGTGACAACCTTGGCCCCTCAGGTCTGGGCCCTAATTAAAGTTCTGTTTCATTCTGGTTAAGCAAGCTTAGCAAGTACTCGGGCGGCTATTAAAGAAGTCCTCACTCTCTCACTGCGATGACCTCTTAGTGCCTTTGTATACTTATTAGCTGAGCTGAGGTAATGTAGGTCTGTCTGACCCTGACCCGGGCTCTTTCCTGCAGCCCCAGCCTCCTCTGAGCCCCCCCACTCTTGCTTAAGTGCAGGGCAGTTGGGCTCGCTCTTCTCCCTCCCACATTAAACCCACCAGAGCGAAGATGTCAGAGGCTGCATGTCTCATGTGTCCATTCACTGAGGGGGTGTGCAGACATCTGTCTGACCAGCCTCAGTGCTGTGTGCAGCTACGATGAGGGCAAGCCTTTTACAAGCTGGGCAGGCGGGCAGGATGCAGCTGAACTCCCATGACGCCTGGGCTGGCTCTCTGTCATCTCTGCACCCTGGATCCTGCCAGCAGCAAGCAGGAGGAGCTCAGCCAGTGGCTGAGATCAAAGACGGCAAACCAATTTAAAGCAACAGAATCCACTTCCCACAGCTGGGGTGGGTCACAGATGCCATCTGAGCTGCCTCTTACTGGGGGCTTTGGAATGCAGAACTGGGGAAGGTGCCTTTTGTTCAGCCACTTTGCCCCTTAATCCATTTAGCTTGCTGAGCAGCAATTTTATTTTCTGATTTTTGTTTTTGCTTCTGGCATAAGAAAGGTCTTTGGTCATCTGTTTAACTGGGGAGTGGTGGGGGAAGGGGTGCCGAGGGAGGATGAGGAAGAGATGTAGTGAGGCCAAACTAATCCCACCAGTCAGTCTGGTGACAGGCGGTCGGCACCACGTCAGCCCCGACGCCAGCCTCCAGGATGGCTGGGCTCCCTTCCTGGGCCCCAGCATCCAGAAGTCCGCCTGGCATGGACTCTCCAGAGGCAGCACGGGGCCTCTTCCTGTGTTCCCGGGATGGCAGGCGGGTGGCCAGCAATGGGCAGGAGCCCAGTCAGCCTGGGTCCCAGTTCAGGTCGGAAGGAGGGGCCATGGCCAGTGGCCCTGATCCCAGGGGCCCCATAGAGCCCACGACATCTGCTGCCCCAGTTGTGGCTCCGGGTGGGTGTGCGAGGGGCTGGTTCCTTCTGGGGGCGGTTGGCAACTTCATTTCCTCCGCCCAGGCCAGGGCAGGACGGGCATCAGGGTGGAGAAGTTTTTCTTCATAGTGTGGAAAAGGTGGGAGGGAGCACAGATGAGGGAGGTGGGGGCCTCTGGCTAGAAAAACACCACCAGAGCCAGGCGGCCGGGGGCGGGGCAGGCTTGGCCAGCCTGCAAACTGCCATCAGCCCCTCACCCAGGCTGGCCAGGCACGCCCGCAGGTGGACATCCCCCCAGGGGTCCCAGGCTGCAAGAGGGCACAGGCTGGGCTGAGGGGACCCCCCCACTGAGTGCACAAATTTTTGTGCGCCAGGCCCCTAGTGCTTTATAAAATGAAATCGGTCAAGTATTTATTTCTAATTAGTCACTTATTATCACCATAAATGAAAGAACTAAAAATACTAGTTCAAAAGGAACAGGACAAGCCAACTTGTCCCAATAACAATAGAAAATACGTTCCAAAGCCTTCTGCACAGTGACAACCAGTCAGACCTACTGCACGGGCACTGCTCTAAAAAGGACAAGGTGGATTTTGATGAATTTCACTTTTTGACCTAAAGATCATATTCATTATTTTACTTATGTTGAATGAAGTCTTCCACTTGATTTCCACATTCTCAGGTCATATATGTAAATACTAAGGACACCTCTTGGCCTCTCATTTACATTGAGTTTTTACATCAGTCACCTGCCTTCTCCAAACAATAGGTTAAAATCTGCCCAACTAGTTAGTAAAATCTGTTAAACAAATATATTTGGAGAAGATAAAAAGCAAGCAGCTCACTGATGTATTTAAAATAACCTAAAAAAAAAAAAGGTAAACACCTACCTGGAACTGAAGAAAGAAAGAACGTGCCCAACAGAAGAAGCCCTGGCAACATTCTGGCCGGCCCCAGGAGTGTGGGTCTGTCCTTCTCACTCAAACAGAAGTGCACTGCTCGGTCTTTTGCTGCCACCTCTCAAGTGGAACCGAATGAGACTCCCAGGCTCATTCTCCTCTCTGCTTCAGGAAGTATTTACTGAAGGTGTTGCACAACCTTGAAGCTGTGGTCCCACAACAATGGCACAAGCAGGCGGAAATTCTGACTGGCTCCGGTTCTAAGATTACTTTGTCATGAGCTATGGTTTACCTTTTCTTCTCCCCAATGTCCCCACTCAAAAGTAGTGTGTTTCTAATATATTACTACCTCCCAATAAGCCACCATGAGAGAACAGTTTAGAGGTGTTTTGATAAATGTGTGTATTTATTATGATATTAGAGGCCCGGTGCACAAAAATTTGTGCACTGGGGGCGGGGGGGGTCCCTCTGCCCAGCCTGTGCCCTCTCGCAGTCTGGGACCCCTTGAGGGATGTCCACTTGCAGCGGGGAGCAGGCCTAAACTGCAATCAGACATCCTTACTGCTGCTGAGGAGGTGGGAGGGTCTCCAGCCACCACTGCTGTGCTGGCAGCTGGCAGCTTGGCTTGTGACTGAGAGAGCTCTCCCTGTGGGAGTGCACTGACCACCAGGGGCCAGCTCCTGCATTTAGTGTCTGCTCCTTGGTGGTCAGTGTGTGTCATAGTGACCAGTCATTCCCAGCGGTTCTGCTATTTGGGTCCATTTGCATATTACCCTTTTGTTATATAGGATGGATGTAGGTAAGGGCATGCCTGCTTTGAACCTGTGTCCCAGTTGAGTAATCCCTGTAATTTCTGAGATATTGGGAAAGTCCCTTCCCTTTAATACATCCAAATCTTGGGACCATTGGATACAAGATCTTCATTGTATGTTTTTACTTAATTATATGTTTCTAAACTGCCATGCTCTCACCACTGCATCTGGAATGGGCAGAGAGGTACCATTCCTTCAAACCAAAGACAGCTCTAGAGCCATTGAGAACTGAGACATTGCCCTCTTTGCTTTCCTGTACTCAGTAATGTACTGCACAGAGTTGGCACAGATTCAATGCTTCCAGTGTGCTAAAAAGTATGTCATGGAGTTTAGGAGACTCAGGTTTAAACATGGTTGAACACATTGTGCCCGATTCACCATGTATACATATTGAAAACTTATCAAACCTCCACCATTACTTTGGGTAAGGAAAAACAAAAGCACAAAGAGTTTTGCACTCTCTAAGAGAAGACTTACCATTTCACCTTCAAAATTTTAAACATTCTTCATATGCAAATAAATAATTCAACCACTGAGAATCATTCTAAGAAAATTTTCTAAAATATAAAATGAGTTTTATGCCTCAATATGTCAATTACATTATGTATAAAAGATAAAACTAAAATTATATATATATCTCAAAATAAGAAGATAGGTATGCAATCTACTTCATACCTACTCAATGAAATAGTAAGTCAATATTTTTTAATATATTTTATTGATTTTTTTACAGAGAGGAAGGGAGAGGGATAAAGTTAGAAACATCGATGAGAGAGAAACATCCATCAGCTGCCTCTTGCACACCCCTAACTGGGAATGTGTCCGCAACCAAGGTACATGCTCTTGACCGGAATTGAACCTGGGACCCTTCAGTCGGGCCGATGCTCTATCCACTAAGCCAAACCAGTTAGAGCAGTAAGTCAATATTTAAACTAACCTGTACAATAAATATTATGGAAAAGCTCTACATCATAATATCAGGAAAAAATAAAGCAATAAAATTATATACAGAATAATCAAACTTAAATAAAATCTTTGAAAAGCTATTCAGAGTAAAACACAGAAACAGGGGAAAAAATCCAAATATTTAGAGAGGCTTTTGTGTTTGTGCTGGGAAGATGTGCTCTTATCCATTTTCTTTCCCTTTAAAAAAATATTTTTATTGATTGCAGAAGGGAAAGGAGAGGGAGATAGATATAGAAACATCAATGATGAGAGAGAATCATTGATTGGCTGCCTCCTGCACACCCTCTACTGGTGACTGAGCCCATATCTCAGGCATGCGCCCTGACTGGGAGTCACACCCTGACCTCGTGGTCCATAGGTGGACACTCAACCACTGCACCACACCAGCCAGGCTCTTTGCCTTTTAAAAAATTTTTAAGTAGTGGTTAACATTGCTTGTATAATTTTTAAATTACATAAAATAAACAAAAATATATAATTTTTTCCCAAAATTATTGATTGGCCTTTCTATTAGAAAATAGTAGCTACTGAATAGGTGGGTTTTTTAAAAAAAAAATTATTATTGATTTCAGAGAGGAAAAGAGAAGGAGAGGCAGAACCATCAATGATGAGAGAGAATCACCAATCGGCTGCCTCCTGTAGGCTCCAGAATGGGGATCAAGCCGGCGACCCAGGTATGTGCACTGACTGGGACTCAAACCATGACCTTCTGGTTCATAGGTTGACGCTCAACCACTGAGCCACGCCAGCTGGGCACTATTGAGTATGTTTGCACACTGAATTGATGACTGAAAGAGGACCACTTTAAAAAAATAAGCAGAGCTCTAGCTGGTTTGGCTCGGTTGATAGAGCATCGACCTGAGGACTGAAGAGTCCCAGGTTTGATTCTTGTCAAGGGCACATGGGTTGCAGCCTCGATCCCCAAATGGGATGTGCAGGAGACAGCCAATCAATGACTCTCATCATTGATGTATCAATCCCTCTCTCCCTCTCCCTTTCTCTCTAAAATGTATAAAAGTGTTTTAAAAAATGACACACAAAAACAGCAACAAAAAACAAGCAGAGCCTCTGAACTACTAGTGTGAGCAGCTGAGTCAAAAGAAAAGAAGGAAAAAGCACTGTTAGTCTACAAAGCCAAAACCAATGTAAAGACTTAGGGTTTCTTATTCTAACTTACCATGCTCCCACCTGTGGTAAGTAGATAATGTAACACAAAGAAAGGAAAGCTATTTGCTTTTAAGCTTGGTAAATACATTTTTACATAAGAAATTGGAGAGATTTTGTTATCAGCTTTCAGGTACTTTTATGTAAAAATATTTACATACAGTTTTACTTTCTTGCTTATATGTTAATTTTATAATCAGCCAATAACCTTTTTACCCCTGAATTACTAGCTATGTGCTTAATACATGTTACTCATTCCATTAGGTTCTTTGTAACATGAGTGGCCTTCCCTCTCATTTTACAACTAAATTAAAAGCAGTAGATAATCAGCAGAGATCTATTGGGTCCAATCACAGTGATGCACCTTTTGATGTACAGACAGGGGCTGGCCCAGTACTCTGTGTTCCAGGTAGAATAAGGATAGACATTTCCTAATTTTATAAATGTAATTCCTACTTTCTCTGTGCTCCATTGCTTACACACATTCGCTCCCATTCTCCTTCTGGTGTAAGAACTAAAATTAAGACCCAATATTATGTGTGCCTATACAAGAGAGCATGCATTGGCCTAACCACAAGTTTCCCTACTCAGCTCCTATGGCTAAGGTCCACTAGTCAAACACCTCTTTTTATCACAGGCTCAGGCCCTGCTTATCTCTGAGTAGTTGCTTCATTTCCTGCCACCCTGCAGAGTGACTCAAGCCCAGCACACTCTCCCATGGGGGCCAGGGGCATCTCACCCCCTTAGTTGCCTCCCAAAGCTCTTGGTTGTTCACTCTGTTCCCAAGTGTAGCCCTTGTGTTTGGGCATGGCATGACATTCTCCAACCCTGGGCTGTGAGAATATGTGACATAAATGGTTTTCAATCTCATCTGACCAGTGACAAATGTGTATTCAGCCATACCCATAACCCTAAAATCAGAAACTGTCCCTCACCAACGGAACAGAAGACAAATAGGATACCTCAGCGCATACACCTCCAGTAGCATTTTTTTTACACAACCTTTGATTTATTATGTTTTGATTTCACAGACTTCCACAGGGATATCCATTCCTGTTATTTATGACCATATTTATGACCAAGTGCTTTCCTATATTTACTCCCCTGATCTGCCTACACATAAAGATTCAGGCTGATTGAAAATCTTCCCCATCTCAATTAAACTCAATTCCATCCAGTATTATGACCTCCAGTGCTGTAGAGGGCCCACACTCGAATACTCTGCACTCACTGGTCAGTCCTTTCTGGTCTCTGACCTTATGTTCTTATTCATTCTAATCAAGCTACACTGGGTTTCTCCATAGTCCTTGACTATGTCAGACATATACTTGCCTCAGCATTTGCTGTGACTGTTCCTTCTGCCTGAAATGCTATTCCCTCAGATATCTACCTGAATAGTTAACTATTTTAAGTATTTGGTCTGACTTCCTGATACATAACCTGGTCAGAAATTTCCAATGTTCTATTCTCTAACACAACTTATACCTTTCTGTTTTATTTTTCTTCATTGCACACTATCACATACTAGCATTCTATATTATACAGGGATGGGTAAAAGTAGGTTTACAGTTGTGAGTATGCAGAACATAGTTTATTCTTGTTTCATTACGTATTTATTATTCTTTTAATCTTTATTGTTGAAAGTATTACATATGTCCCCTTTTTCCCCCATTGCCATCTCCTGACTCCCCCTCAGGCCCTCACCACCCTATTATCTGTGTTTATTGTCTGTGATTTATTTATTAAGTACTAGAAGCCCGACGCATGAAAATTCATGCACTTGGGAGAGGGGGTTCCCTCAGCTTGGCCTGTGCTCTCTTGCAATCTGGGACCCCATTGGCAGATGTCCACCTGCTGGCTTAGGCCCGCTCCCTGGGGGATCAGACCTAAGCTGGCAGTCAGATATCTCTCTGGCAGCCTGGGAGCCCTTGGGGATGTCTGACTGTGGCTTAGGCCTGCTCCCCACTCTGCTGAGAGGCAGGAGAGGCTCCCGCTACTGCCTCTGAGCTTGCAGCTGTCAGCCTGGCTTGCGGTTAAGTGGAGCTCCTCCTGTGGGAATGCACTGACAACCAGGGGGAAGCTTCTGCATTGAGCGTCTGCCCCCTGGTGGTTATTGAGCATCATAGTGACTGGTACTTCCCAGCATTGTGCCATTAGGGTCAATTTGCACATTACCCTTTTATTATACAGGATTATAATATTTATTGGTATGATTAGTTTTATTATTTTATTGTTATTTCAGATCCTTACTTATGACTTACCTTTTAGGTAATGATGGTTGGTAATTTAACCTATTTTTGCCCACCCCTGTATATTTATTTGTTTACTAGAGGCCCGGTGCACAAAAATTTGTGCACGTGGGGATCCCTCAGCCTGGCCTGTGGTGCCCTCTTACAGTCTGGGACCCCTCAGGGGATGTCCACCTGCTAACTTAGGCCCGCTCCCCAGAGGATCAGGCAGGCTTAAGCTGGTAGTTAGACATCCCTCTGGCAGCCCAGGAGCCCTCAGGGGATGTCCACTTGCCAGTGGGGAGCAGGTCTAAGCTACAGACGGACATCCTTAGCGCTTCTGAGGAGACAGGAGAGGCTCCCACCACCACCACTGTACTGGTAGCCATCAGCCTGGCTTGTGGCTGAGTGGAGCTCCCCCTGTGGGAGTGCACTGACCACCAGGGGACAGCTCCTGCATTGAGCATCTGCTCCCTTATAGTCAGTGTGTGTCATAATGATCAGTAATTCCCAGTTGTTCTGCTGTTAGGGTCAATTTGCATATTACCCTTTTATTATATAGGATTTTTATAGTCTGTCTTATCCCATTGAATGTAAGTTCCATTAGGGCAAGTAATTATTTAATAAAGTATCTCCAGCATTTAGAATTGTGAATGTTTCAGAGTAAATGCCCAATAAATAGTTGGTAACATTTGTCAAATGAATGAATTTGAAAATTTTGAAAAAAATTTGTAGCAAAATTATTTATTAACATAAAATTCTGATATATATTTTAACTTTAGAGAAGTTTTTAGTAATTCACTTGAACACACATGGAACACTATTAGCAGGGAACCCATTATATGCTTCTGCATGCCCTTCCATTTCAAAATCATTCAACAGCTCCAAAGGCTTACATAGTTGGAAAATATCATGCCTTTTTAAGATATTAAGCAGAGAGTGAGAAGTGGATTCTGCTGGTCTATTGTAGCAATTGTTTTGTCACTGGATGGAAACTAGCTTGTAATATAGAATTATTTTTATAGTCTTTGAGCCTTTCCTAGACAGTAATGGTACCCCACATAGGACACGAAGGCTCCTAGTTTGCATCAGCTTAGTTGCCATTGATCATATTGGCTTGTTCATGGCAAGGTAGCTAGATCTCAAAGAAGTGACAGATGAATACTGCTTTAAACCTACTCTTCTCAGTCAAACTCAAGCCCTTGTTTAGAGCCTAGTTCTCCAGCTAATCTTACCTTTTCCCACATGTTATTTATTTAAAATATATTTTATTAATATTTTATAGAGAGGAAGGGAGAGGGATGGTTAGAAACATCGATGAGAGAGAACCATCAATCAGCTGACTCCTGCATGCCCCCTACTGGGGATGTGCCTGCAACCAAGGTACATGCCCTTGACTGGAATTGAACCTGGGACCCTTCAGTCCACAAGCTGATGCTCTATTCACTGAGCCAAACCGGCTAGGGCCTCACATGTTATTTAATTTGTGTCTTTAGTCTTCATACTCTGAACTAAATTGCTTCACACATCTGTGCTGGCAGGCAAGTCCGCAACTTGCAGGGTGGTCAGCAGGCTGGAAACCTAGCTCAAGTGTGAAGGCCATCTATTGGCAAAATATGCAGTTTCTCAAGGGAGGTTAATCTTTTTTCTATTAATGTCCTCAACTAATTGAATGAGGTCCACACTGCTATTAACCCCAACAGCGATGCTGCTGAATGTATCAGGAATTTGAGCTAAAGAATAACTAATCTGGTGGGAAGAATCTAGTGGGCCTTCTAGCCAAACCCACTAAGATTCCTCATAAGAAAGCTGAGGTGAGCAAGGCCAAGCTACTTTTTTTTTTTTTTTTAATTTTCACTCTTAGTTAATGCCAAAGCAGGAAATAAACTCAGCCCTCCTGATCCTCAATCTGGAGTTTTTATTGTTGCTGCCACAACCTCTGATCCAGTTTAGTATTTCTCACTTGGTAATTTAGACATAAATGAACCAGGATCCAGGCAAGAGGTGTGTCAGTGTAGGCTGAGAAATGGACACGCCCCAACCGTGGGATTAAGAATTTGACCACCTCATGTTTGGAGGTAAGGCTAATGTAAACAAAAAACAAAACAAAAAAACTCTATACAATTCAGAAGCTCATCTTACAAAACAAATTTCTCCAGTCATCTATTCTCACCATTTCTGGATGAAAAAAAGAGGGATGGAGCATGCTATGTTTACACACGGAAGATGCGGCTTGTACCGGGTTTCACAGTGAGTCATCGTTAATTCATTCTCCTCTTTAACACTTCTCCTGAAAGCTCGAGCTCAGAGTGAACTGTGTATTGTTCACTGTCTCCTCCAGAGCCTTAGTGCGCGTTAATCAGTTCTGTGCTCCCGCCTGCTACTCTAAGTCTATCTCAGCCTGCTAACATTTGTTTCCAATACATGTCAGGTAGCATTTGTGCAAATATGATCTTCAAGATTAGAATTAGATATTCAGGAGACCTCACATAGATATTCTGAGCTCAGGTTTCCCAGAAACATTAGTTGTATTCCATTCTAAACTAGGGTGCTGTCTAGTCCACAAATTCTGCCTCGTCCAACCTTGAAATGGAGATATTTTGGGGGCCTCTCTTGCTGCCTTTCTTTGTGACTTAATGATTTGCTGCAGGGATACACTTTGATTCCCTTTTATTAATCTTTTGTGTATCTACTGTAGGTTATTGTTTTGTAGTTACCACCAGGCTTATATAAGTCGCCTTATAATTATGTCAATTTTAAACTGATAACAACCCACTTTTGACTGCAAACAAAATTTTTCACTTTTACTCACACTCACGTTTTATTTCTGACCATATAATCTGAGACCATCTTAGGCAAGTTGAGCTGTATGGTCTTCCTGAACGTGGGAATGAAGCAAATGAAGTCGCAGTGGGTTATTGGGTGCATGAGTTCATGGGAAACTTCAGTCCTGTCTCCAGGAAGGAACACTTGCCTTCACTTACCCTTCCTATGATATGGAAATACAGGCTATGATAAATCATCTAAGTATATGCTACGTTCCTCTTTCTCAGATCTATTTTATAATAACAGTTAATATAACTGATACATGAAGTGTCAAGATTGTAATGCTTTAGACTTTTACTAAAACTAGCTTATAAATTATTTAACAGAGAGTTTGAAAAACCATATTCTGAGAAACAATGGTGAAAAGCTGAAAGCTTTTCCTCTAAAATCAGGAGCAAGACAAGAGTACCTACTTTCACTACAGCTATTTAATATAGTACTTCAAGTCCTAGAAAGAACAATTAGTCAGAAGAAAGAAAGAAAGGAAGGAAGGGAGGAAGGGAGGGAGGAAGGAAGGAAGGAAGGAAGGGAGGAAGGAAGGAAGAAAGGAAGAGAAAGAAAAGAAAGAAAGAATCCAAATAGGCAATAAAAAAGTAAAAAAAATTGTCTGTTTGCAGATCACATGATCTTATATATAGAAAACCCTAAGACTCTACCCAAAAAGTGTTAGAATAAGTGAATTCAGCAAAATTTCAGAATTTAATCAACATACAAAATTACATTTCTATACACATACCATGTTGTATCTGAAAAATAAATAAAGAAAACAACCCCATATACAATAGCATCAAAAGCAATAAAATATTTTAGAAATGAATTTGACCAAAGAGATGAAAGACCTATAGACTGAGAATGATAAGGCATTGATGAAAAAATTAAAGAATACACAAAGAAATGGAAAGATATTTTGTGCCCATGGATTAGAACTGTGTCCATATTATTAAAATGCCCATACTACCCACAGCTGTCTATAGATTCAATGCAATCCTTATCAAAATTCCAATGGCATTTTCACAAAAACAGGAAAAATAAAATAAAATTTGTATGAAACCATAAACAACTCAAAGTTGCCAGAGCAATTTTAAAAATGGAGAAAAACATTGGAAGCACCAGACTTCCTGATTTTAAACTATATTGTAAAGTATAGTAATCAAACAGTATGGCATTGCCATAAAAAACAGACACATAGACCAATGGAACAGAAGAGCCCAGAAATAAACCCATGCATACACAGTCAACTAATATTCGACAAGGATGCCAAGAATATTCAATGGGGAAAATATAGTATTTTTAATAAATTACATTAGAAAAAAATGATATTCATATGGAAAAGAATGAAATTGGAATTCTGTAATTTATCACTCACAAAAAATAACTTGACATAAATTAAAGACTTAAAGGTAAGCTCTGAAACCTTAAAATTCCTTAAAAAAATAGGAAAAAGCTACTTGAAATTGATGTTGACAATGAATTTTGGATATGACACCAAAAGCACAGGCAACAAAAGCAAAAATAAACAGGTGGGACTGCATCAATCCCCAGGAAGAGGCATGCTGGAAGCAGCCTATCTATGTTTTTTTCTCATCAATGTTCCCCTCTCATCAATGTTTCTCTCTCTCTCTTTCCCTCTCCCTTCCTCTTTCTCTTTAAAATCAATAAAAATATATGTACATATTTTTAAATTAAATAATTCTTATGAATGGGAATTATTATAGTAGACTTATGAATACCTGGAGGTCAAACAAATGCAAATCTTAAGGGAAACTAGAGAATTCTTAGAACTGAAGGATAATACAAATGCTACTTAGTACCCATGGTCAAAAGTCCATGTTCTCTAGGAGGTTAAATTAATAAACACAGGTAGAGAACTGTATTCTACCTGGAATCATAAAAGTTGACCTAAAAGAGAGAATGGCAAAGAGCCAAGGAATGTTGAGTACATCCTCTCATTACCAAAGCAGGATGTGGTTGGACTCCCTCAAACCTACACGCAGCTAAATAGAAGAGAGTAGATGCATAATTGCTTTATCAGACTTACACATTTCAGATGACAATAAAGCGTTTTAATTACTTGTTCTTGAAGATAAGCTTTAAAGCAGGAGAAAAAGACAGGAGAGCATTGAGTACCTGAAGTGGGAGGGGTTGACTGAAATAGAGTATTGTTAATGAAGCAAAATATTATAGAAAAAAGAATTGGGACATTCCAAAGATAAGAGGATCAACGTTATAGTTTTACAGCAGGATTCACTTTTTTTTAAATTCTAGGTCAATGATTTTTAACACTTTTTCGATTCAGAAAAACTTGAACAATTTTAAGGAACTCTGTGGACTTTACCACAGATAAATGTGGTTTTTAAAAAACAACAAAAGGCAAAAATAAAAAATAAAAATAAAAAAAACCTCCCACAAAATTCTGCACAGACTTTCATGTGGGAGATAATCACCCCTCGAAGTCAATTTATAGATATGATTTCAAAATCAGTGTTCTAGGACATACACCGATTCCTGATATCAAAGGTAAGTGAGAATAACGTTGACAAGGATGTAGTTCCATTCTTGCTGAACTTGCCATCATCACCCCCTCAAACTAACCAGCCAGGACAGCTTAGGCCTGGCCTCCTACATCGATTTCCTTTGTCCAGAAGACCCACTTCCTGACAAAGCCAGAGAGCTGGTTCTGGAACATTTCACCCATTTCCGAGAACACCATGTTCCTAAACTGCTTTATGAGGTAACGCTCAGTGCCTGAGAGCTCACCAGGGACAGAGAGGAAGCCAGGAAAGTGGAGTAAACTCTGTATGGCTTTAAGCAATTCACTTAGCCTCTCTTCATCCCAGTTTTCCTTTCCTTTTTTTTAAAAAAAATTATCTTGTTGAAAACATTACAGATGTTGCCTTTGGTTTTTTCCCCCCCATTGACCTCTTCCACCTTGAACCTGCCTCTCCCAAGCCTTCACCACACTATTGTCTGTGCCCATGGTCATGCATAAGTTCCTAGTTTATTTATCTATAAAACAATACAGCCCAAAATGATGATTTTTAATTTTACATTTTGCACTATGGATGCTTCCAGGAAAAGGTGAGATTAGATCTGGTTTGTAGGGTCTGGTGGGATTAATGAATAAGGAGAAAGTCAATTTTACATTTTTGGTGAATCTTTATCAAGTCTCCAAAATGTGTTAGAACCTAGTTTTAAAATGTTCTGTAAAGAGACAGACTTAGAAGTTAACTTCATTTAGAGAGCTGATATGTTATTTCAGAGCAGGAATGCCTTCCATTTATAGTAAGTTGTAGAACATCTATTGAAAATAGATGAGTCACCAAGGTATTTTCTACTTCCTGTTATCTTTGTAGGACCGTAGTCTCAGGTAAGACAAATCAATCAATAAATATTTCTAATTTGTAAGAATATTCCTAGTGTGTCCCACTGGAAAGTTCTGGACTCCTGCTTTCTCTTACTTTTCTTAATTTAACTCTTTATGTTTCCACAAAACAATAGAAACATGCAATTATGAATATGAATTTGATTAAAAGTAAACTTGTTACTGTGGCAATATTTATTTGTAAATTACATTTTATGTATAAAGTTTATATGTAAATATGTATAAATTATATATTAATACATATTCACATATATTTTATATACACATGAATTATATATTAATATATTCATAACTGTATCTTCACTTAAAATATGCCACCTTGCCCAGCCAGTGTGGCTCAGTAGTTGAGCATTGACCTATGAACCAGGAGGTCACAGTACCATTCTAAGTCAGGGTATATGCCCAGGTTGTGGGCTTCATCCCCAATGTGGGGCGTGCAGGAGGTGGCCAATCAATGATTCCCTCTCATCATTGATGCTTCTATATCTCTCTCCCTTTTTTCAATTCGTCCCTGAAATCAATCATATATATATATATGCCATCTTGCTGAATAGATCCAACAATTAAGTAAAACATCTTTCTGGCTTAAAATCTGTCATAGAAGTTAAATATTTTCTAAACTGTTCCTTACTGTCTAATATTACTTAAAGTGATATTGCAATATAATAATTCCTTCTATTAATACAGCTACTCATAATTTTACAAAGCCTTTATTAAATACTATCTCTTTATTTAATTTGATTTAAGCTCATGGATGAATGTTTGATGGTAAATTTTGACCTTTTCTGTGCCTATAAAAGCTAAAAGAGACAATAAAAGTAGAAAAGGTTTTGTGTTTCTCTTTTATTTTCTTATTTATTTTCTAGTAAATGTTCCATACATGATGTGTGCATCTAGGAAATCAAATATCAACCTATCAATTTTAAAACTCTTCAAGATTTAAATTGTGTCTTCCTATGTTAGGGTTCTTATAACTTGTTTATAATTTTGGACATTGCTGGTGTAAGTAGTAGCCTACAGCAGCACACTCATTTTTAGAAAATGACAGTATTGAAAAGTAATTCCTATCACCACAATGAATGGATAGTATCCACTTACCTACTAAGTGTTTTATGAGGGTATACATAACAGGTTGGCAATAAAAAAACCCCAAAAATGGATGTTCTTGACATGCCCTCATTTTTAGTCTTGGCACTAGAATCGGTGCCAGTTAAACTAATGAAAAAATGGTATGAAACCAACTGTAAAAATCAGATAAGAACAGTGGCCTGAATCTGAGAAAATCCAGTTCTAAAATAAAATAGAAAGTTCTGGAATTGTATGAAATTTTTCAAAAAAGTGACTATGAAACTTTGAGAAACTTATAAAGTTGTAAGTTAGTCCCCCTAAGGTTATGTTTCCATAATTCCTGGCTCAAACTCTACTCCTTGGGCTCCTAGTACCACCTCCAGTTACATTTTAAACAAAATGATCCCATGAAACCCTGCTGGTCCTGAATCATTGTTTTTATTTATTAATGAATAGTGGTTATTACTAGTAATAATGATGTAATAAAACTGCTCAATTTTCATGAGTGCACTAAGCTTATGATATTTCTGGAAGAACTCCCAAAATAAACAGTTAAGCTAAATATTTAGTTAAGGCTTGCCAATCACAAGGAAAAAAGATGGAATATAAGAAACACATGGTGGTGATAGAAAGTAGAACTGTGTGCTCTTCTTGTATTAACTTCCTTGTTTTTTACCGAAGATGCCACAGTTGGCCTTGGGTCTAGGAAAAAAAAGTTTAAGTAAACAAAGATTGCTTTCTGTAATCTCTCTACTCTGTTATCAGCAATCCCCCACCAACCATTCCATTTGTGGGGTGGTTTTTTCAATTGTATCTCAAAGACTGAATGTTTTTGTGAATATAGTAAATAAACGCTTTTTGATTACCTACATATGGGCAATGTTCTAGGGACTATAAATAAAATGGAGATTAATGGGATATAATTCCTACTATCACTTAATATTACAACCTAGGATGTAAAATAAGACATTTAAAAATATACTAAAGGAAAAATGTAACAGATATTGTAAAAGAGATTCATGCTGCATTAGAAATTTGATTTGATCAGTTCTTGAATGACAGTTGCATGTCAGATTACTGTAAATCCATTTCTTCCAATAAATATAGTACCATCAAATCAGGCTATTCCTAGCAACCCATTTCATAGTATTTATAACACATTAATATTATTCAAAACTAAATGCAAATAAAGAACACATGTATATTTAGGAGATGATTTTACTGCATGGAATAAAGTGACTACATGCTTTTAAAATATGAATCTAATGACATTTAGGCTAAATATAGTTGAGTAGATTGTTGAGTGAGGTTGAAATACCAATATTACATAGCTGATAATGCCATTATAGAAATAAAAAAATACTGGAAATGTGCTTGAGGAAATCATAATGAGTTAAGTTTTAGTTGTGTGTGTGTGTGTGTGTGTGTGTGTTTAAATCCTCACCTGAGGACATGCTGAGAGAGAGAGAGAAAGAGAGAGAGAGAGAGAGAGAGAGAGAGAGAGAGAGAGAGAGAGAGATGGAACCTGCAACCCAGGCATATGCCGTGACTGAGAATGGAACCAATGACCTTTCCATGTATGGGAGGACACTGAACCAACTGAGCCACTCCTGCTAGGCTTGAATTCAATTTTAAATATAAGTTTGCAGTTGTGGTGAAACAATTGAAAGTATAAGAGTCATTTTTTTGTTGGGGTTTTTTGGTTTTTGTTGTGGCAGTGTTTTTTTTCTTAATCCCTTTACTTTTCACACCCAGCCTCATGAGGTACTCTAACAACAGTAAGGTAATTACCAGAGGACATGGGGGAGTTGGGATGAGGAGGATTGGAAGAGGTAGAAGAGAGTATGGAGGAGATAAATGGTGATGGAAGGAAACTTGACTTGAGGTGGTGAGCACACGATACAACATACAGATCATGTATTATAGAACTGTACACCTGAAACTTATATTTTATCAACCAATGTCACCCAATAAATTCAATAAAAAGGGAAAATATAAAAGTAAAGAATTAAAAATTATATATAAGAATAGGACTTGAGAGACTAGCATTGAATAAATTTGAGAGCTATGTTCATATTAGAATTTGTGAGGATGGGTGATAATCTTAAGGAAGAAATTATACAAAGAAAAGATGACTGTGAAATGAGCTTGGAGTAAAACTACTTGGAAGACAAGACAAAAAAAAAAAAGGAATCAGTGAAAGGGTGTGAGATGCAAGACAAGAATTAGAACAGTCATTGTCACAGAGGCCAACGAAGGTGTTAGTGACATAAAGATTGGAATGGTGAACTAAGAGAAGTCACACAAAAGGATATTTGAGAATGGAAGGTAAAGATAAATAATGAGAGATTAAATATTGAAAGGGGGATAAGGAAATACTACTCACTTAAGAGAATTAGGATGCCAGAAAAGATGGAGATGCCATGGTAATATAAGGTAGAACCAGGATGAAGGAAAGTTTATATTTAGAGGGTGAGACCTGAATATGAAGGCAGCAAGTCAATGAATGAGAAGAGAGGAGAAAGGATGGGTAGAGAGAGTGTAATGACTTAGCTGGTTTCATGGGAATGAGAGAATGTGGGATACAGTTGAGATAATCTTTAGGAGAGATTTTTGGCAACACCAAGAGACATAGGGGAGATGAAAATACAGAGAAACATACAGAGAAAATGTAGAAAAGTGAAAAGCACTCCCAGTGAATGTACCATAATGCCAGTGGTGTTGATCTGGCATCTAGAAGGGTTCAGGAGCCTGGAGAAGGTGCTGTGCATAAATTAACTAAGAGTCCAGAGGAAATATAATTTTGAAAGGCATTTGGGGGCCAGAGGAGCTTGGCCAAAGAAACAAGTTCTCTTTGTCTCAGGACCCCTGGCTATTTATTAACACAATTTGTCCTAAGGCAACATCAAAGGCCAGGGTTAGTTTACGGAATCCATTGTCAGATTGGGGAATTGCCTTTAGCTGTTCAGGTATTTGGCCAGTAGGAGGCAATAACATGTAGATTGAAATGCCCTCAGCTGTCTGGCAGCAAGCAATCATTTAAACCCACAGGTTGAGAACCAATGATTTAAAGCATCTTTTTCAGGTTTGGGGAAATGCACTCAGCCATTTCCAGATGATTCAGCCCTCCTGACATGCTGGAACTGGCTTCTAGCAGTACTACCTATCACAGGAGCTAACATTGGGTGTAGGTATATGAGGAAAATGGAAAAAGGATGAGACAGCCATTTTAGGTAATGCAACAGGGAGATGACAAGAGTTAAATAATTATGAGACCGAAATGAGGTACAGACTGACAATAAATATTTCAATAGGAGCAGCATGTTTGCATTACTTTCCAGTGATTTTTGGCAGTGAAATCAAAGTAAGCAATGTGAATTTGCCTATGTTGAACTTGGATAAGGTTGAATAGTGAAAGTGTATAGTATACTTTCCTATAAGTTAAACTAATTTTTGCTCTACAAAAACTGTGGGACAAGTAATATCATTTCTGTTTTACACACTGATGTTAACAAATATCACATAAGTATTAACTGGATGAGCCAGAATTTCAACAGGATTTTTGATAGACACCCTGACAATGGCTGAGAGGGTTTCAGAGAGTATGCAAGGAGAGAAGGAGGGAGAACTGCAAGCTCAAGTAGCAATAACAATCATGGTAGCAGGGGATTAGGAAGTTCACTCATATTGAGGAAGAAGCTGGAATTTGCAAGGAATGTCAGGCCATAAAACCAAACAAAGTACTGCCCTGAGGAAGGGCAGGGGGTTTGTTGTCCTGGTGCTCCAGGACAGATCATCTGATATGACCTGAGAAGCCAACACCTAGGGGCATTCCTGCAGACCCACAAGGGGGTGGAACCATATCTGCAAAACAAAGACCCCAGAGGCTTATAAAAAACGAAGCCTCCGTGTATTGCTTGCTCTGATTTGGAAAAACCTTTCCAGGGTCCATTGGTTAACCAATCCTATCTAATAAAGAGGGAACATGCAAATTGACTGTCACACCATCACAAAGATGTTGGCACCCATAGCCACAAGAAGTCCCCTCAGCCCCTCAGCCCCTCAGGAGTCTCCAACTCCTTTTAGCCCAGCTGCAGGGCGTGAGGGGGGAGGTGACAGGCTCTTGGTGCAGATGGGCTGGCCCAAGGCACAAGCAAGCCTTTGATGTCGGCTGCCCAGCCATCCAGGGCCATCCAAGACTTGCAGAGGTGTGATGGCAGCATAGCCTTCCCCTGAGGGCTCCCAGACTGTGAGGGGCAGGCCAGGCTGTGGGACCTTCCCTACCCCCCAATGCATGAATTTTCATGCACCGGGCCTCTAGTATTTATAAAAGGATTCCTTCCCTTTCTCCATGAAGCATGCCTGAAATTTCTTTCCTCTTCTGTAACAATATTAATCATTGGAGAAGAGAAAGTTGTATGGCAGCGGTTCTCAACCTGTGGGTCTTCAACCCCTTTGGGAGTCGAATGATCCTTTCACAGGGGTCACCTAAATACATTCTGCATATCAGATATTTACATTATAATTCATAACAGTAGCAAAACTATAGTTATGAAGTAGCAATGAAAATAATTTTATGATTGGGGGTCACCACAACATGAAGAACTGTATTAAAGGGTCGTGGCATTAGGAAGGTTGAGAACCACTGCTGTATTGGAAAAACTGGATGTAGGTCACCACCAAGGTTCCCAGTATATTGATAGAAGCAGTATATTTGCCTGGAATCTGCTACCCAATGTTCCATTTTTGCTCAGTATTGATTTCCAAATAATCCCTGAAGTGTGTTAAATTAATATTATAATTTATTAAAAGTAATAAAGCATCAATAAAAGAAATGTTTTCATATTTTCAGTAGGAAGACCCTGCCTATTTCCTCACCATGCTGAATCCTGCAGTTTTATTCCACCTATACATTTGCTTTTTAACTGTAAAACTTACAGATGTATTTTCCCAGGGTCTTCGACCACACTCAGCCCAACTACTTTGGACTTCAGCATTCTCAGTGTAGAAAAAAAATTTTGATGGGAGCTGCAAATCAAAACTGCAATGAATTGTCATCTCATCTCTGTTTTTGGTTAACTCAACCTCCAGCCCTACTCCCTTTTCCAAGGTCAGGGAGTGAGACATAAGTTCTGCACTCCTGGCAACCAGACCCCCATCCTGAGGGGCTTTCCAAAAGTCACTTCATTAACTTAAGGTTGTTCTGAATAAGAAAAAATGCTCCTTTCACCTTTATAGCTAAACACACTAGTTGTGTGTTATAAGAAAATACAAAAAGGCAAACCTATAAATTTCTAAACTTAGGGACTTTCAACATAGTTGAGGTAACGAAATACCAGTTTAGAAATAAAGGTACCTGACAAGGCATACAGTGCATGTTAAAGGCCAAAAGAATGAAATGAGTCTTCATGCTATAAAAATTGGGGGGGAAACATTTTGGTATTGGGGGTCAAGAAAAGTTTTTTTGTTTAGCCCAATGTAAATTGGGTGTTAGATGATAAAAAATGGAACTCTGATATATTTTCAAAAGTTTGATTGCCCTTTCCAAAGCATGAAAAATCCTGAGCAAAGGTATTTTCCTTGCAAATAAGGAAATTGTGTGAAGCAGGGGGTGCATAGAGCTGATTGGATGAAAATAATGCTTGAAAGAGTAATTACAGCCAGATCATAAAAAATTACTGAGAATACCTGTCAGGGTCAGCTTGATAGGTGAACCAGGGTGACTAAGGTAGGCAGGTGGGAATTGAGGAAAGAAAGACAAGAAAAAGCTGGGGACAGGAGGTCTGCAAGTCATTGATCAACTGCAGCCACTTTATTAACTGCGTAATGCCTTTTATACACAAACACTGAATAGGCGGCTCCTTAACAGAAATGTATTCGTCGTTTCTCTAAACATCTGAGGGAGAGAAACCTTGGTACAGCATATCTCAGTAAATAGTTACAGACTTCTTGGCAAAGCCTTGAAAGAATGCTCTCATTCTACAGATAATTCGCCATCCAAACAAGCCTGGGAAAAGTGTGTGGGTAGAGGACTGCATCTTATCAGTCCCTTCAGGTGCAAGGACTTTGTCAGCTTACACCTGGCCTCCCACAAATACCAAACTAAATAATTTTAATTTTAGTACATGGATAATCAGTACTAAAGGCCGGTATAAAAGCAAAAGTATGATAGAATTAATTCAATAGATATTGAATACTGTATCCAGTGTCTTACTCCATTCAGACTGCTATTACAAAATACCACAGCTGGGATAGCTTATAAACAACAGAAATGTATTTCTCACAATTCTGGAGGTCGGAAGTCTGAGATCTGGGTGCTAGCATAACTGGGTGAGGACCTTGTTTCAGGTTCCAAACTTTTTGTTGTATCTTTAGATGCAGAAGGAGTAAGCAAGCTCTCTGGGGTCCCTTTATAGAGGAACTAATTTTTCTCATGAGGGCTCCACTCTCATGATGTAATCACCAGGTACAGAACATGAATGGAACTGTTGGAGTTTTGTTCTAACCTCATGTACTCTTTTTTTTTTTATATACTTCAGATATTTTTTATTTCTTCAAATTCGTTGTTTATCAGGAGTGACTGAAATAAAAAATATAATTGAGTCCCATCATCATCATGGAAATGGCTTTAAGAGAAAACTGGTCAGAAGAATATTATTGCTTCCCATTTTCAACCAGTAAATAGTTGCCACTGATAAAACAGACAACCAAGTCTGTCAAGAATGCTCAAGATATATTACATAATACAACATGCCTGTTCACGGGGGGTTGGGGAGGGAAAACTAGGAAATAATTTATGTGAACTTCTTGATTTCATCATACAAGACAAGCACAAAAGCACCACCCATGCCTCTGAGAACATTGGACCATGCACCCTTGAAAAAAGCTTTGCCTCCTTCATCACGAGCAATCTTCCTCCAGCAGTCGAGTGTGCCTGTGTACATGATATCAGTTCCTTTGCGCCCTAATTGCATCACCATGCGGCGACAAACAGTGTCAAATGGATAGGAAGTCAACCCAGCCACCGCTGTGACAGACTGTGCGATCATCCAGCTGATGAAGATGTGAGTGTTCTTGGGATCTGGAAGCATTCCCTTTGCAGTGTCATAGGCACCGAAGTAGGCAGCTCGGTAGATGATAATACCCTGTACTGACACATTAAAGCATTGGTATAGGCCTCTAAGCCCATCAGATTTGTAGATCTTAACGAGGCAGCCACCAAGGCCTTTGAATTCTTTTTCTGCTCTGGCTTTGCCCACATCAGCTGCTAGACGGGTACAGGCAAAATCAAGAGGATACACAAAACACAAGGAGGTGGCCCCAGCAGCACCACCTGATGCCAGATTCCCTGCAAAGTATCGCCAAAACTGGGCTCTCTTCTCCACAGCACCCAGGAAGATCTGCTTGTATTTATCTTTGAAGGCAAAGTTGAGAGCCTGGGTAGGGGAAGTATCTGATGACATTGGCCAGGTTACCATGCCAGAAGGACAGGACTCCCTACTCCTTGGGGATACGAACCACGCAGTCCATAATGCCCTTGTATTGCTTATCTGCAGTGATTTGCTTGCTGGCATGCTGCACCTGCAGCAGCAGCTTGACCCACTCGATGGGTGCTACCACTGTCTTGGAGATGGCTGAGGCCACTCCACCTGCCAGGAAGTCCTTGGCAAAGGACACAGCGGCATCTGTCATGTTGAAAAGCAGAAGCGGGAGACTGCAGGCCTGGGACGGTAACCGGCTGAACTTTGGGGCTCTAAGGCAGAGCAAAGCAAATGCTAACCTTATGTACTCTTAATTTTTTATACAAAATCCCAAAGATATGATCCTGAGATGCTGCGGGTAAGGTAGCCTTTTGTTTGTTGGCTCACGTAAATTAGGATATGAATGGCTTCTCAAAATTCACTTAATGATACACATGCCAAGCATGCTTTTCAGCAGGCTAGCTTTGATTTTTACATTTTCAAATTATATCCTATATAATAAAGAGGTAATATGCAAATTTACCTTCATACCCTCACAAGATGGCTGCCTACAACCAGGCCAGCAGGTGGGTTAGTGAGGAACGAGCAAACAATTGAACAAGCAGGCTGTGTGGGGTGACCAGGCTGGCAGGGAGATTAGTGAAGGACAACCAAATGACTGAAGACCAGGCTCTGTGAGGTGACCAGGGTGGTGGGGAGGCCATGAAAGGCGACCAGGCCAGCAGGAAGGAGCAGTAAGAGGCCATCAGGCCAGTGGGGGTGGGCAGCTAGGGGTGACCAGTTCAGCAGGGGGGAGCATTTGGGGGTGACCAGGCAGACAGGCAGGTGAACAATTAGGATCCAGTGGTCCAGGATTGTGAGAGGAATGTCCGACTGCTGGACCTAAACTGGCAGTCGGACATCCCCTGAGGGGTCCAGGATTGGAGAGGGTGCTGACTGGGCTGAGGGGATCCTCCCCATGCACAAATTTCATGCACCCGGCCTCTAGTATCTATATATGTATTTATGTATGCATATATGTATTTATATATATGTGCAAAATATACTTAATATATAGCAGCATCCCCAATTAGGAATACTGAATATATATAAATCAGAAGGGACCTTGGAAATATTACTTTTAAGCCATATAGCACTATAATAATTATTTAATAACAGGAAAGTGCAGTAAACAGAACAATAAGTAAAGGTGTTTAAATTTTTAAAGGGAATCATGAATGGAAGTAGGAGACTTACTACATGGAGATTAGGAGGCAAGATTTTTTAATAGTGAAGTCCCATTATGTATAACTATCCCAATTTCCCCAAAAGTCATACTACAAAGATAATAGCTTTAAAATATCTTGCAGGAAATGGTGAGATGAGCCACACCACTCAGTAAAGGCAGAGGCAATTCAGTACAATAAACACACATGCCAATTGTTAGAGGCTTCCCTGGCTTGGAAATCACTCCTTCTTTATGTAGCAGATTTTATGGGGGGAAATATATATGATATGTGGCAAGTTGAAATGATTAATCGCTTATCTTTTGTACTATTAGAATAAGCCAAGGTAAACACAGTGAGGCCCAGTCTAAATTGATGGAACCTGTACATTAGGTCAGCACTGTGTAAAGCCAGAAACATAGGCAATGAGGCCCTGGCCACAGATGGCAGTACAGAAGGGCAATGGTACAAATTAGGCTGGGCCCAAGCAGCACTCAGGGCCAGCACTATGTATTATGTCGCAGACCCTGCACCCTATCTGCAAATATGACAAGACCCATTAGTGTTATCATGCCTGCAAGCCAGCTGTTCACCAGAAATCCCCAGAGCCCAGTTTCATAAACCTGATTGGTCATTAGAATCACCTGGGATGCTTTTCAAGCATACAGATTCTTGGATCCCAACCTGGATGATTTTCACTGAGAGGTCTGTGGTGAGGCCAGGGCATCTATATTTTATAAACTCCTATAGGAGATGTGATGACCAGCCAGGTGTGACAGCACACTGCCATAAGCTATTCCACTCCAAATTTGTTCTCTGGATGTAAATATTTATGGTTTCCTCTCTCCTAATATCTGACAGACCTCCATAGGCACACATTTTCCTGGAAGACTCCATTTTCAGCTCTGACTTTCAAACCTTGGGCTAATCCAAAAATGTAATTATTACTTTCTCTCTTATACTGGCACATAAGGCCAGACAGGACTCTACTGTTGCTTTTCCAGAATAACATAAGAAGTCAGGCCAAGAAACAAAACAAAACTGCAGTCATGAATCATATGAAAAGTAGATGAAATGCCAGGTAGAAAGCAAGAACAAATAAGTCATATACATCTGAGAGGAGAGGCATTGCATCCAGTACTCAGACGAGCATAAATAGAAGTTCGGCATGGACTGAAGATTTTATATATACATGCACTGAAGTGGGGGCATTCTCAGCCCAGCCTGCCCCCTCTCACATATTGGGACCCCTCAGGGGATGTCCTACTTATGACTCAGGCCTGCTCTCTGCTCCCCTTGGGAAGCAGGCCTAAGCTTCAGTCTGGCCTCCCTTTGTAGGAGGCGACCAGGCTAATCAGGGGAAGCCACCAGCCCCATCACCCCGCTGCTGAAGCCACTGCCAGTCACGACAGCCACCAAGTTGTTTTCATCAACATGGACTCCAGTCCCTTCACCATGAAAAAATGACAACTTTCTTTAGGCATTTTCAAGATGTGTTTTTCATAGGCTACGACCTTTTCTTTCTTTCTTTCTTTCTTTCTTTCTTTCTTTCTTTCTTTCTTTCTTTCTTTCTTTCTTTCTTTCTTTCTTCCTTCCTTCCTTCCTTCCTTCCTTCCTTTCTTTCTTTCTTTCTTTCTTTCTTTCTTTCTTTCTTTCTTTCTTTCTTTCTTTCTTTCTTTCTTTCTTTCTTTCTTTCTTTCTTTCTTCCTTTCTTTCTTGTCCTCACCTGAGGATATGTTTCCATTAATTTTTAGAGAATGTGCAAGAGAAGGGAAAGACAGAGAGAAACATCAAAGTGAGAAGAACACTTCGATTGGTTGCCTCTTGCATTTGCCCTGACCTGGGCCCTGGCCAGGGAGGAGCCTGCAACCTAGGTACATGCCCTTAGTCAGAATTGAACCCAGACCCTTCAATCAGCAGGCTGAGGCATTATGCACTGAGCCAAATCAGCTAGGACAGGATATGACATTTCTTAGCCCTCCAGCAGTGGACCTTCATTTTTTTCTCTCCAGGAGTGTGGTGGAAAAACCCTAGATTACCATTTTGGATTCTTATTACCCAAGTTACTAAGAATAGTACCAGTGGCACACAGGGAGCTTAGTCAATGAGCATTTAAGAAAAGATGTTTCCTCTGTAGTTCACTGTGATCAACAGCTCCACCCTTGCCCCTCTAATCCCAGCTCCACCACTACCCAGGCCTGTAGCCTCTGGCCTAGGATGCAGGCCTGGGCAGAAGACCCCCAAACCCCTGCGATCACCAGTCCGCCCCTTCCCAGGTCCCTGCAATTGCTACCTCTGCCTCTGCCCAGGCCTTCAGTCTCTGCCCAAGGCTGCAGGCCTGGGCAGAAGACCTCCAATCCCCTGTATTGCCAGCTCCACCTCTTCCCAGGTCCCTGTGATTGTTGGCTCTACCCCTCAGGCCCCCACCTCCCACCCACCTGCCTGGCTCACAGGCCTGGCTATTTCAATTGTGGGGCAGAGGCAAACTGGGTGCTGCCATCTTGTGGCTATGGGCACGGCCATTTTGTCATGGAGTGATGACTAATTTTCATATTACTCTTTTATTAGGTAGGATGCTAGAAGCCTGATGCACAAAATTCGTGCAAGGGGCTCAGCCCTCACAGCCCCTTATCACTTTTTAGAACTAGATTGGATTCTCAGACAAAGGATATCCTCCTTCTTGGTCTGTCTGGGGGTGAGATTGTTGGTGGTAGTTTCATTCCTCCAATTACATTATGTTCCTTTGGAAAAGGATGTAATCTTTGAATATGAGCATATCAAGTTGACAGAGCCATTGGGAACACCAGAATGAAGTGAATAGAGAACTTTCTGGAAGAGATATTTTAGTGCCAAACCCTATTAGAACTCAGGTAGATGAGGCACCAGTGTCTAGTTAGGTCAAACTACCTGAGCTGCCTTTCAGGTAGTTCATGAGAGAAAGGCAAATTAACTATCTGCAGGGTGCTTTACCTCTGCTATCTCAGTCCCTCAGGAATTAAGTATTTTAGGACTTATTATTTTTAATGTTGAAGAACCTGTGACTCAGAAAACCTGTAATGTGACTAGGCCACATGGTGAGCAAATGTCACAGCCAAGAAGTAATATCAGATGTGATTCCTGATAAAGGTCTTAATACTACAGGAAAAATAGATTATTATAAATCTTACCCAAAACATTCCAATTCAAAGAGAGGAGGCAAACTCTGAGTAAATATGAGAAAATAATAAGTAACAAAATAGTAAGTGGAGGAAGCCTAAAATCAAGGGCACAGTGAAGGGGGTATAATTTCCTGACCACCACCCAGTACCATTTCCCTCTTCTGCCAAACGACTGGAGCCTCCGCCTGCCAGCATTCTTCAGCATGGGCCTTGGTGAGGATCAGTTCCATCTCCGCTATCAGAATAGCCCCTGGTTGAATTAAAGCCAAACAGCCAATCCTATGTGTATGGTCATAATATCCTATTCAGGCAAAAAAAAAAGACATAAATCCCATGAGGATAACAAGATCTTCCATTGGTACTTCCAGAAGAGAATCTCTCTTTATCCTTAGATGATATGGTGCTATGTTTGGAGTCTGAAACCACAATAGCCATTTGGCCACCAGGAAGTAATACATCAGCACTATCTTGAGGTGAGGGGAGTAGGGGAGGAGCAAAGACTTGTGTATCCTGAGGGGATGTCAACACTGAAGAAGGCAGGGTAAAGAGAGAGAAAAAAAAGATTCTCAATAATGTGATTTGAGTGTACAGATGAAGTCTCTTTTGAAATCAGACCCATATTTGTACTTTTATTCATAAATCAACAAATTCCTCCAATGTATAAAACCAGGTAGGCTGGATTTTCTGTCACTGGTGATCAAAAGGACCTGACTTTTATGAAGGGTGTGTGTCAATGTTGGGTGAAGAGAAACTCTTTATATTTCTAATTCCTGAAAGACAACTTGTGGAATTTTATTCAAAACTATAAGCAGGAGAGATTGTCTTCAAGTTCCCAGCCTTTGGATTAAATGTGGCTCAAAGTTTCAGTGCCTAATTCATTCTTACCTCTTTCTAAAATGTACTTTCTGGATACCATTCATTATTTTTCTATTGAGGTAAAATGAGCAAAGTAGAGAAGAAAGAACAGTAAACTTGAAGTCAAACTAATCAGATATAAATTCTTATACTGATTTGGTTTTCCTGTAGTAACTTAATCTAATTGTCACCTTAATTATTTATAAAATATGTAAAATTCACAGAGTAATTCCTGTTTTACCTATTCATAAAGACTGCAGTAAATAGTAAATATAGGAAAAGCCTTTTTAAAGGAGCTTTTAGGGATGAAATAGCCAGGTTTAGGAAATTTTAAAAATTAAGGGGTCCCTGGAAAAAACACAGGGCTACAGAGTTGCAAAAGGGCACATTTCCATAAGAAAAGGGAGCAGCAGAAGTTACACTTCCATAAGATAAGGGAGCTGGGAGTAGCCAAAGGTACACATTTACAGAATAAAGGGAAGGAGGAAGAAAGCCCAGAGGAAATAGGGAAAGGAGAAGGAGGGGAGGAGAGCCTCAAGTCCCATGTGGGGTTCAGACCTTTGAGATCAGGAGTTGCTATAGTGACCAAATATGAAGGGGATAGTAACCAGTCAAAGGGAATATCAAGACACACAGAACTGCAGTCTTTAAAAACCATGAAAAAAAGGGACTCTTACCCCTCCCCACATGGGAGTCTCTGCTGTGAGATTCTTTCCCCTTCCCCATGTAGGAGTCTGTACTTGTTCTTCAGTAAGTTTCCATCTTTGCTATACCACCTTTCATCAGTGGTTCATTCTCTGACTATACCTGAAAAGAGCCTGCCAATCCTAAATTCCCCTATCACCTTGAGATCTGGCAATAAAATGCAAGGCAGGTATGTAAGAAGTTTCAAAATGATAATAAGAAACAACTTGGTTCAAAACCTTAGGCAAATAAAAGTAACTTTCAAACTATTGAATTTACACAGACAGTACTAGATATAGAAAACTTCATTGGAAACAATATCTGATTAAAATTATGCAATCCATTGATAGGTAAGAATATTTTTGGAGTAATTATTAGTGAGTCCTTTATTCTCCCAGCTGTGTGAAAAATGGCACTGCCATAGGGGTCATAAACAGAGGTATAATATTCTCACCAGGAGCATATATGAGATTTCTTTGTAGTGTCTTTACAACTTTCCTATAAACCTGTAATTATTTTAAAATAAAAAGATTTTTAATTTTCTCAGCTAGTTCTATTATGTTTTTTTTATTAAAGCAATTATCTAATCTAATAAGAGAGTAATATGCAAATTGACCACAACTCTGAGACACCTAAGCCATGCCCACCAGCCAAGCCATGCCCCCAGCCAATCAGAGTGGCTATATGCAAATTAACCCAGCCAAGATGGAGGCCAGCAGCCATGGAGCTAGAGCAAACAGGAGGCTTCTGTTGCAACTGCCTGCCTAGGCTGGCTGAGCCTCTGCTCATGGCAACAATGTTTCAATTATAGAAGCCACCGAGCTGAAGCAAACAGGAGGCTTTGTTACCTGCCTAGGCCTCAGCTCAAGGTAACAAAGTTTCAATTATAGAAGATAAATAAACCCCAGAAACCTGATTCCAGCCAGCCTCGCTGGGATGTTGGGTCAATGGGAGCTGTGGCAGCCTGAAAACGGCCCTCAGCCCCTCACCCAGGCTGGCCAGGTACTCCAGTAGAGACCAGAACCATGAAGGGACTGTGGGTAGCCTGAAAATGGCCCTCACCCCTCACCCAGACTGGCCACACCCCAATGGGATGAGGGTCCCCACTGGGGGGCTTGGCCAACCTGCAAACAGCCATCAGCCCCTCACCCAGGCTGGCCAGGCACACCAACAGGGGGACATCCCCTGAGGGGTCCCAGACTGTGAGAGGGCATAGGCTGGGCTGAGGGACTGCCCCAAGTACACAAATTTTTGTGCACCAGGCCCCTAGTCTTCTATATAAAAGGAAAACTAAATTTGAAGAATGATGATAAATATAAATTTTAAAATGTAAGAATATTTATATTCTTACCAGAGATGCATAACACAGCTACAGAAACAGGTAGAAGATAAGGCTATTTGAGCTGAAGTATGAGCTAACATAAAATGCAATGGGAGCATTTTTTAATATACTTTTCATTCAGCAATATTTTTCCACTAAAAAAAGGATTCAAAGCTCTTTTTAATCAATGGACGTAAGGGGGGAAGGTCAAGGGGAAAAAATGGAGACTTATCTAACACTCTTTGTAATACTTTAAGCAATAAAACAAAAAAAAATATTTTTTTAAAAGCTATTTTTAAAATATCATGCTGAGAATCCAGTTGGGATGGTTAAGGAAAGAAAGTGACTTTGCTTCATCAGCACCAGCTGTGAAATGCATTCCTGAATTACAATTAGGAAGTAATTCAGGCCATTACCAGCCACTGGGAAGCCAACAAGCACTTGCACTTATGTAGAACAGCTAACTTCAGCAACGGTCAGGTCTTCAGTGTCCTTCTCTATACATTGCTGCCACCTAGTGATCAAACATTTCCATGAGACAACAAGACAAGGCAGATTTAAGCATTCCCAAGGTGTTTACTAGTTTTAAATTTGTATGAGCATAGTAAGTGCTTAATAAGAATATGGGAAATAAAGGTTATTGAATTAACTGTTTCATACTTGTCATAAATCTGGGTTCTACAGAACACTGATTTCAGAGAGAGGAATGGAAAGAGAGAGAGAGAGA
Source organism: Murina feae (assembly GCA_004026665.1). Lineage (NCBI taxonomy): Eukaryota > Metazoa > Chordata > Mammalia > Chiroptera > Vespertilionidae > Murina > Murina feae. The sequence continues at coordinate 64,225 of PVJC01002935.1, forward strand.
AAGAAAGAGAGAGAGAGAGAGAGAGAGAGAGAGAGAGAGAGAGAGAGAGAGAGAGAAACCCTGTTGCTTATAAAGCTTGCAACCTATTAATTCATAAAATTGAAAACAGTTCAATGTGAGTGGGATGAGAATTTGTATGCTCCTGCTCTTAGTTTAGTTAATTTGATATCAATACAGCTCTCAATAACTACCACTTGGAGGACATCTTCACTGTGGCAGGCTTTGTGCTTTAAATAAATTATATTTATAATCCTCACACTATGCTTTTAAGAAAGACATTATTATTATTATACACTTAACTATGACAAAACTGAATATCAGTGAAGTTATAGAATTTGCTCAATACTACACAGTTAGTGGATGATATGGGCAGAATATGAACTCAGCTAACTCCAAATTTGGTATATTTTAGACAAGACTGCACTAATAAAATGAGAATAATTTTTAAAACAATACAGAGCTTACAAATCCACATGAATGTTATTGCCCTCATAATATTCACTATTAAAAGCTGTCTTCTTTACTTATTCTAAAAATATTCTTCCACTGACTCAGATAATGTCTTAGAATATTATTTTGGAATTGACTTTACAACCAGCTTAGGAAGAAAACTCGCCTTATTTACAAATTATAGGATTAGTGGTTTGGCAACACCTATTAAAGCTTATAAAAATAAAATTGCTGTTGTGGACAAAAGGAGCCACATGCTAACCTGACAAGCTCAGGGAAGGCCTACATGGCAGACTTGCAGATGCAGAGACCTGAAATAACCACAAAAGATGGTTTGAACATTAAATATTTATCTACAAACAGGTTGTAGTGGGTAGTCATGTCCTAGGCTGATATTCTCTTTGACAAAGATCAATTTAAATCTTTTATGAGCCCATTTGCTTTTTTTTTTTTTTTTTTGCCTCTAAGATAACATATCTGTGATGATGTCTGGGTAACTTGTAACTTCCCTTTTTCCACACCCCTCAGGGCACAATAAATGGCACTCCCTCATTGTTATTATCATGTTAATTGGCAGCTGTTAACTAAGTTAACTCTCCCATATTCATCTGTGTAAAAGAAGCATATGTCTGTCCATCATCTCACCTTTTGCCCTTTCCCAGAGGTTTCCCTGCTTTACTATATCCCACCTCCTTAGTCTATCACCAATGAATTTCATGTAACACACCTATGTCCCTTTCCTTTGATTGCAAATGTATAAATGTAGATGTGACCCTCCATTCTCCAGAGCATTATCACAATTCAATGAGGTTCTGCTTCCCGGCACATGTCGACAGTTTGACTCAAATAAACTCACAAAAATTCTTTACAGGTTTCATTGGTTTTTTCGTTAACACTGTTTTTAAATACTCATGTCAGGAGCTGTATTGGAATGACAGAAGTTGTTTTGAGAAGACTAAAAGGCTAATTCCAATGTAACCCTGACATTTGGGGGGTTATCAATCTGAATCTGTTCCAGCAATCTAATGTACATTCTGGATAATCTATAATTAAGTCACTGTCCCTTTCTCCACAAACTGGTCTTGCAACACCTGTTACCTAAATGCTCACATTTTACAGAGGTCATAACCATGATCAGCACACAGCCCCCGGAGTGGGGTTATCAGCGCTGGCGCCAGGCCAGGCCTTTAGGTATGGTCTCAAGACCCCCAACACCTGAGGCTTTTTGCAAAGCCAGCAAAAGGTCCAGAAGTATAATCCATATTTGGGGGACAAAGACACCAAAAGGGTATAAAGGAGAAGCTCCCACCAAATTGCTTTGCTCAGAATTTGGAGGTGACTTATCTGAGACCGCTGCCATAATAAAGCTGCATAACTCCATTTCTCTAAGCATTGCTTGGGTTTCTTAGGTCTTCTACAACAGTTTAAGATAGCATACTGGCCTGGCCAGTGTTTCTCAGTGGTTGAGCCTCAGTCTATGAACCAGAAATTCATGGTTCAATTCCTAATCAGGCACATGCCCAGGTTGTGGGCTCAGTCTCCAGTAGGGGACACACAGGAGGCAGCTGATGGATCAATGCTTCTCTCTTATCATTGATCTCTCTCTCTCTCTCTCTCTCTCTCTCTCTCTCTCTCTCTCCCCCTCCATTCCTCTCCCAGAAATCAATAAAAAATGTATTTTTTTGAAAAGATTGCAAACATGGTCAAATTTAACTTTTTCAAAACTCTGACAATCAACTAAAAGCTCATGACAATCCAAAGAGAAATTGTTCAAGAGAAAGGTTGAATCTCAGTAAGAACCATGATCTTTATAACATTTTAGTTTGCCCAAATTACATGTCCACTCCTCAGCTTTATGGTAGATTTAAAATTCAACAGCTCCTCAACTTTATGGCGGCAGTAAAAACTAACAGTCTAGCAGCTATTGGATGAGTCAAAATAGATTTGGAGTTCCCCCAAAGACTGATATATAGATATACATTATACCCAAATAACAAGCTTTCAGAAGGAAGATTTTTTAGAAACTATAATTTATAATTACATCAAAAAAATAAAATATTTAGGAATAAATTTAACTAAGGAGTTGAAAGACCTGTACTCTGAAAACTTTAAGACATTGGGAAAAATTGAAGATAACATAAAAAAATAAATGTAAAGATATACCATGCTCATGGATTGAAAGAATTAATATTGCTAAACTTTTAACACTACCCAAATAATCTACAAATTTAATGCAGTTCTCACCAAAATACTAATTGCATTTTCTCAGTGCTAGAACAAAGAATCTTAAAATGTATGAACCACAAAAACCCCAAATATCCAAAGCAATTTTGAGAAAGAAGATCAGAGCTGGAGGTATCATGTTCCTGATTTCAAACTATACTACAAAGCTATAGTAATGAAAACAGTATAATGCTATATAATAAAAGGGTAATATGCAAATTGACCCTAATAGCAAAATGACTGGGAATAATGTTCACTATGACACACACTGACCATCAGGGGGCAGACACTCAATGCAGGAGCTGCCCCTAGTGATCAGTGCACTCCCACAGGGGTAGCTCTGCTCAGCCACAAGCCAGACTGCCAGTACAGCGGTGGTGGTGTGAGCCTCTCCTGCCTCCTCAGCAGCACTAAGGATGTCCCACTGCAGCTTAGGCCTGCTCCCTGCTGGCAAGTGGACATCCCCCGAGGGCTTCTGGGCTGCCAGAGGGATGTCTGACTGCCAGCTTAGGCCCAATCCCCCCAGGGAGCAGGCCTAAGCCAGCAGGTGGACATCCCCCAAGGGATCCCAGACTTCGAGAGGGCACAGGCCGGGCTGAGGGACCCTTCCCCCACCCCAAGTGCACAAATTTTTGTGCACTGGGCCTCTAGTACTTACATAAAGACAGACATATAGAATAGATAGCCCAGAAGTAAACTTATTCCTATATGGTCAATTAATCTGTGACATAAAAAAGCAAAAATATACAATGGGTAAAAGTCTCTTTAATAAATGGTTTTGGGAAAACTGGACAGCTACATGCAAAAGAATGAAATTGAACTACTATCTTATATCATATACAAACCACAAAACTTCTAGACGTAAAGCTCTTTGACATCAGTCTTAGCAATTTTTGTTGGACCAGTCCCCTTAGGACAATAACAACAAAAAAATAAACAAATTGTATTAAAGCAACCAGAACACTTTTTTTTTTTTTAAAAAGGAGAAAACCATCAAGAAATTGGAAAAACAACCTCCTAAATGGAAAAATATATTATCATATATATGATAAGCAATTAATATACAAAATACGTATATAAAGAACTTACACAAGTAAATATCAAAAATCAAGAACCTATTTTTTAAAAATGTACAGAGAAGTCTAGAACAGACATTTTTAAAAGAAGACATGCAGATGGCACATGAAAAGTTACTCAACATCACTAATCATCAGAGAAATGCAATCATAACCACAATGAAATATCACCTTACATGTGTTAAAATGGCTATTATCAAAAAGACCCAAAATATCAAGTGTTGATAAGAATGGGGAAAAAAAGGACCCCTCATACATTGTTACTGAGAACATAAGTGGTGCAGTCACTATGGAAAACGGTATGAAGTTTCCCAAAAAAAACTGAAGATAGAACTACCATATAACCTATCAATTCCACTTCTGGGTATATATCCAAAGGCAACAAAAACACTATTTTAAAAAGATACATCCCTGTGTTCATTGCAGTGTTATTTACAATTGAGGAGATATAGAAGCAGCCTAAGTATTCATTGATAGATGAATAGGTGAGATGAGGTGGTATACATATATGTACAATGGAATATTATTCAGCCAAAAAAATGAAACATTGCTACTTGAGACAATATGAATGGACCTAGAGGGTGTTATACTTTATGAGATAAGTCAGGCAGAGAAAGACAAATACTGTATAATTTCATTTATATGTAGAATCTAAAAAACAAAATAAAGAAGATAGAAAAAAACTCAGAAATACAGGAAAGAAAACTGGTAGTTGGCAAAGAGGGGAGGGATTGGGGGGTGGGGAACTAGGTGAAGGGAATTAAGGGATATAAACTTTCAGTTATAAAATAAGTAAGTCATGGGGCTATAATGGATAGCAGAGGCAATACAGTCAGTAATCTAATCTAATAAAAGAGTAATATGCAAATTAACCCTCATTTCATTACACCAAAACCACGCCCACCAACCAAGCCATGCCCACCAGCCAATCAGAGTGACTGTATGCAAATTAACCCAGGCAAGATGGTGGCCTGCAGCCATGGAGCTAGAGCAAACAGGAGGCTTCCGTTGCATCAGCGATGGAGGAAACTGCCTGCATCGGCAGGCTGTGGTCTCAGCTCAAGGCAACAAAGTTTCAATTATAGAAGATAAATAAACCCCAGAAACCTGATTCCCACCAGCCTTGTTGGGACTTCAGGTCAATGGGAGCTGTGGTCAGCCTGCAAACAGCCATCAGCCTCTTACCGAGGCTGGCCAGGCACCCCAGGGGGAGGGGACACCCACCTTGAAGGGGCTGTGGCCAGCCTGCAAACAGCCATCAGGCCCTTACTCAGGCTGGCCAGGCACCCCAGGGGGACCCCCACCCTGATCTGGGACACCCTTCAGGGCAAACCAGCCGGCCCCCACCCATGCACCTATATAATCCTATATTAAAAAAGGGTAATATGCAAATTGACCCTAACAGCAGAATGACTAGGAATTACTGGTCACTATTATACACACTGACCACCAAGGGGCAGATGCTCAATGCAGGAGCTGCCAGGGCACTCCCACAGGGGGAGCTCTGCTCATCCACAAGCCAGGCTGATGGCTGCCAGTACAGCGATGGTTGTGGGAGCCTCTCCTGCCTCCTCAGCAGCACTAAGGATGTTGGACTGCAGCTTAAGCCTGCTCCCCACTGGCAAGTGGACATCCCCTGAGGGCTCCCAGGCTGCCAGAGGGATGTCTGACTGCCATCTTAGGCCCGATCGCCCAGGGAGCGGGCCTAAGCCAGCAGGTGGACATCTCTCGAGGGGTCCCAGACTGCGAGAGGGCACAGGCCGGCAGAGGAACCCACCCCCCCTCCCCCAGTGCACAAATTTTTGTGCACCGGGCCTCTAGTATTATAATAGTATTATTGTATGTTGACAAGTAATAACTAAATTTATCATAGAAATCATTTCAGAATGTAAATAGGTCCTGAATCATTATGATGAACACTTGGAACTAATAAGAGAGTATATTGGAATTATAAATTCATAAAAATAAGATACATGCAAATTTTGTTCCAAAACACAAGTGTATATGTGAATCAGTTGAGCCGTACTCCATTCCTACATTGAAATATCAAGTACTATAAAATGTAACTATTTTCAAACCACTCATTGAATCTACTGTAATCAAAATCTGAATTCTACTTAATAATTTCAAATGTATTATGTGATGCTAAGATTTTTTTGAAAAAAAAGTAGAGTGGAAATATTGAATGAAAATGTTTTTCAGAAAGAAAATACAGGAGAGAAAACTTCCCCTTATTTGCTGATATTTGTCCAAAATAAACAAGTTGTACTCGACCAACCAGAAAACTTTTTTTTGAACAAAGGAGAAAACCATTAATAAATTGAAAAACTAACCTCCTAAATGGAAAAAGATATTATCATATATGGGATAAGCAATTACTATCTAACATCTACTCTATAAAAGCGAAATATTAAAATTAACCGTTTCTCCGAGACGGGTAAGCCACGCCCACCAGCCAATCAGAGCGGCTGTGTGCAAATTAGCCCAGCCAACATGGCGGCCACCACTCACGGACCTGAGTAAACAGCCCTTTCCATTGCGGCAGGAGCGAAAGTGAAGCTGCGCCCGCTCAGCTCAGCTCCGATTAAACTGCCTCTAGCAAAACACAGATTTGAAACATTTGAAACAATGTAACAATCATAGAATCCTCCGGAGCTGAAGGAAAGAGCAGCTCCGGCCTAACCAGTAAAAGTAACAATTGCTTCATTATAGACGCTGCGAGGTGAAGCAAAGAGGAGGCTTCAGTTAGTTAGAAGGCCGCCTTAAAGGAACAGTGTATCAATTATAGAAGATAACCCCAGACCTTCAAGGAACAGTATCAATTATAGGAGAAAAAACTCCAGAAATCTGCGTCCAGCCAGCCTTGCTGGGATGTTGGGTCAATGGGAGCTGTGGGCAGCCTTAAAGCCCCTCACCCAGGATGGTCAGGCACGCCAGCAGGTGGGCATCCCTCGAGGGGTCCCAGACTATGAGAGGGCACAGGCCGGACTGAGGGGCCTCCCGAGTGCACAGAGCGGCTGCAGGGCGGGACAGCGCAGGACCCAGGACCCATGAGTGGGAAAGAGGTGGCAGGGTTGGAGGGCACCGGGAAGCGGGTAAGAGGCGGCAGGGGGGGTCTCGGCCTGCTTGGTGGCTGCCCAGGCCCTTTGCGGGGCACCGGGGAGCGGGAAAGCAAGACTGCAGGGGCCGGGGTCCTGCTTGGCAGCTCCCCAGACCCCTTGGCGGCACCGGGAAGTGGAAAAGGAAGGCAGCAGGGGATGGGTGAGTGGGAAAGAGTTGGTGGCCTGCTTGGTGGCTTCCCAGGTCCCTTCCGGGGATCAGGGAGCAGGAAAAGGCTGGCCTGACCACAAGGCAGGATTTTCCCTGCTTTCTGGTGGCTGGAGGAAGATGGGCAGTAGGCAAGCTTGGGAGGCAGGCCGCACCCAGCCCTGGCCACAGCTCAAAAAAGAGAACATGCTGGGGAGGGCAAGAGTCTGAGAGATCAACATAGAGGGGGTGCCTGCTCCAAGCCTCCACGGCGTGCCTGGGGCAGGCCCCCAGCAGGTAGACACACACAGGAGGACTGCTCCGAGCCTCAGATGTGGCTGGGGGCAGGTCCCCAGTGGCCACACACACACACACACACACACATACAAGGCGCCTGGCAGACTGGGGCCATCATAGGATATCCACTGAGGGGTCCCAGACTGTGAGAGGGCACAGGCCGGGCTGAGGGACTCCCTCCACCCCGAGTGCACAAATTTTTGTGCACCGGGCCCCTAGTACATGTATAAAGAACTTACACAACTAAATGTAAAACAAGATGTAATAATAATAATTCTCTGCCCTCTTCTAATTCAGCACTCCTTCTCCTGAGAAAGTAAGGCTGCCTCCAACCTTAAAGGACTTGTAAGTGTAAAGTTTTGCATCCCTAGCCGCCATAGCGCAAGGTATGGTCACATGATTTATGCCATGCCAATGGGACACAGCCTTCCTCAGGCTGTAATTGTCAGTTAGCATTGTGTTGGCAGGTAGTAGAAGAGACTGCAGCTACTTCTAGTTTCCAGCAGCTGCAGCAACTCCAGTGGTAGCAGTCTCCTTCATTAGCTGTATATTCACCTTCATCCCAGCAACAGCAGAAGGTTCTGGAGCTGATTTGAGACACTCTTCCTGCCTGTGACTTTTATGCCTCTTTCTCTGGCATCTTAAGGTACCATTATCTTTTTTAAAAAATTTTATTTTATTGTTTAAGGTATTACAAATAGTAGTACATATGTCTCCTTCCCCTCCCATTGACCTCCCCCGACCTCCCGGATCTGCCCCTGCACTGTCTCCAAAGACCACTGTGAACCAGGGTACAGTACTGATGACCAGGGAAGGGGCAGAAGCAGTGCAGAGGCAGGCAAAAAAGGTGTGAAAAGAGTAAGATTCAGAAGCACAGAGCTGTCAGAGCTGTTCAGGAAGAGCCTCCAGCCATCGCCAGTTTGGCCCAGCGGATAGAGCGTCGACCTGGGGACTGAAGGGTCCTGATTTTGATTCTGGTCGAGGGCACATACCTTGGTTGCAGACTCCTGGCCCTGGCCGGGGTGCATGCTGGAGGCAACCAATCTATGTGTGTCCCAGATCCCCAAACTGGTTGACAATGCACGGGTATTAATGGACAGGCCAGGCTACTCCTCTTATGGAGTCCAAGGTTACTGTCCCAGGTTCTTTTTGCGAAGAGCAGGGGTTTTATATTGGACCAGAGCAAAGATACAATACACACAAAGCAGTTAATGAGATGCTTGGATCACAGGGTTTATTTACCTAAGTCCTAGCGGCTTCTAGGGCACAGGCAGGCCACCCGGGGATCCTCACGACAAGACACACAGCAGCACAGCAGGCTGGTCCACGAGATGGGTTGAGGTGCACCACGGTCTGGAGGTTCAGTCTCAGCACTCCCAGCCACCGGCTCGGCTCGGGCTTCACTCGGACAGAGTCTCGGTCTCTGGCGTCTCAGGAAGGGGAGATGAGAGAGTCCACCGTGGAGGAGCGGTTGACTGCTCTGAGGCACCTGCTCAAAGGCTCTTCTTTTAAGCGCAATTCAGCAGGTTTCTTCAGTGTGTTATCGGGGATGCCTGATGTGGCTTCTGCCCTTCTATCTATCGCACACATTTGGGGCGTATTGGGGTACAGCAGGGTGCAACAGGGTGTAACCCTTTTTAACTTTAACATTTCTAGTTTTTAGTAAAGTAGTTCACACATCCTAAAACTCAAAAGTAATTTCACTGCAAACCAAACTCTATCTAATACATTTCATATACCTAACTCACACACTCTTCAATAATTACTATAACCACACTCTATCTAATACATTTCATATGCCTAACTAACACACTCTTAACCAAACTCTATCTAATACATTTCAGATGCCTAACTAACACACTCTTAAATAATTACTGTAACAATGTGTCTCTCTCACATCCGGGTTTCCTACCTGTGTAAACCCATCTGCACATATCCTAGACTGTCAGGTTTACAAGTAAACTAATGCAAAAGTTACCACTGGAAATTATTGCAATCAACAACCTTTCCATAAGGGAGGTCGATGGAATTAGGATGCGTCTCCTGGCCTTGTTGGTGCTAACAGCAGCAAGGAATTCTGGGACACTTAAGGGCTAGGACTCTGGCAGCTGCTGGCAGGCATGGGCTGTCCGTGGTCACATGCAATAAAAGGCCCATTAAAGGCAAAGCTTGGGAGTCTGAGTGGCCTGGCATGAAAAAACATACAGGGCTTAAGAATGTCAAGGGATTGGAGGTGAACTGATAGCTTCTAACAGTGGTGGACAATTTACAGAGAGAATAGCAACTTTAAAGTCCAAAGTTCTCAATTCAAGGTATAGATTGAAAAGCAGAGTATTAATAACTGTAACACAATCATAATTTATAACCTCTTACTGCTTGCACCCCAAGCCTGCATTGGCCAAGGAAAGTTTTACCAATAGTAAGACAGATCATATCCCCATTAAATCATTTTCCATTATTATGCCTTTCAAACTTTTTTTAAAAAAATAGTTCTTACTTTATTTACAATGTTTCCATTTATTTTGATATTGTAAATAGATAACACCTACTAATTTCCATATGTAGGTAGTATAATCATTCACTCAGATGAAATCTCTTGGTTTTAAACAGTTGGCAAGTAATTTATTCAGTTTACTGGTAGATACATCATCTACATATAATAATTCTCTGCTCACTTTTTCAATATTTATATATTCCTTGCCACTAGAAAACCTATTGCCCATTTTTGAATTCATCTTTTAATTTCAAATATACTAAAATAGTCTTCAATTGTGAATATTTTCAAAAACAGTTTCAGCATTTTGAGATTACCCAGTTTTGTTTTTCAATTTAGCGGATTAGTGTGATAAAATAAGTTAATTAACTTTTTGTCAATGTTCTTTCTTAATCTGGGCCACAATGTCTATTAAAAGCAAGTTTCACTCAGAGGGAATGAACCAAACTGAATTGGGAAGGTTTCAGGAACTGACGTGAGTCCACCCCGCGGGTCCTCAGTACTTTGTAGCTCTGCCCCTCAGGAAGCAGAGTCGGAGGAA